>JAJIBD010011914.1:0-24849 GCA_021461705.1 Cryptotis parvus
GAAGGGGTACCCCCAGCTCCATCTCCAGGAACACCTGGTGACTCCCGCCTCTGAAAGCTGCCTACCTGGGCTCGAACTCGGCTGCTCTGAGCTGGTCTTGAGATTAGTGTCTCTCTTGCTTGGGTTCTGATGAGCTGTGGTGTTCGGACCGTGACAATGGTGGCTATTATGGTGAGTGAGTCTCATCCGGCTGCTTCCAAGGCCGTACAGAAGTGATGGGCCCACTCCCAAAACCCATCTTGCTTCCTGGGAGCCTCATGGTCAGCTGAGCTAGGGGAGAGCCAGATGGCAGCTCTCCCTGTGCATCTGAATCTCTCATCTTTCTATCTCTATTTCTGTCTCTCTATGTATTTCTTTCTCTTCTCCCTACACCTTGTGACTTGCCTTATGGTTTATGATGCAATTATCTCTGTGTATATTCAGTAGTGAGTTCTAGTGTGACATTATAGCTCCTCATTCCCCATCAACCTCCCCAGTTTGTAACAACTACAATGATATTATGGTGTACAGATGTGAAAGATCCTGGGAAGGACCTGGTCCTAGCCTACTTTGTTATCTAAGCCTCTTGCACAGCTGCACATTGTCACAGCTGTGTGTCTGGTCTGTTCCTTGTCTGGTTCATCTGGTTGTTTGTGGAGGCTGTGAGCCCGTAGCCACCCCACTGGCATGGAGAGGGAGGAACCCAAATCCATGCTCTATTTCTGGGCAGCGTGGCTTCCCCACATGCCTGCTTTACCCTAGGAGCTATGTTAGTTTCGGCCCAGGACTAGCCGATTTCTCAGAGACTCCATGGACTGCTCCACGCGGGATGGTCAGTACAGCTGTGCGTCCTGGTCTCTCTTGTCCAGTTCATCTCTATTGTTACTGCTTTTGGCATATTGAATACACCGCGGGTAGTTTGCTAGGCTCTGCCATGGCTCTGGGTTCATCCCAGGGGGCCCAGTCTTTTCCTATGTCATACCTGGTCCACCATCCAGGGCCCATGGGGCAGAGCCCTGGGGGTGTAGACAAGCCTATCTCCTGTCTGCCACCTGCCAATGCAGCTGGGCACCACAGCCATACCTGCAACACCTCAAGGGGCAGGTGGGCCCGCCCTTGGTCAGTATAGACCATTCTAAATTGACAGTGACCTATAGCAAGGACAGAACCTAAAGGCACCATCTAGCAGCAGATGTGATTGTGGAAAGGTAGAAAGTTGAGGTGTGCACAGTGCAGTGCTCCTGTAGAGGATGGTGTGCACAGCACAGTGGTTCTGTTGAGGATGGTGTGCACAACACAGTGGTCCTATTTGGTCCCTGTCTGGCCTCTGCTGAGGCTGCTCTGACAGCTCTGTCCTTGCACACCAGCTGTGTATCATAGCAGCACTTTTTGAAAGCTGTGGCTTTCCTTCAGACTCAGGAGGAGCTACTGATGCTGGATTTGATCATCACTGAAACACACAGCTTCAGCACCTTGGGCAAGCTGTGGAAAGCAGATCCTCAAGAGTGATGATTCTGCCTCTGTAAACAGGATGAAATTTCACTGACTTCCAAACTTGATATCATACCACATTTATTCAAACTTGATAGTATATACTTTTTTTTTAAAGATGTGGGTCTTTGTTTTCTATTAAAATTTTTGTTTTCACGTAAGAAGTTGTAATGATCTTTTCCTTTTGGGTCTGAGTTTGTAGAGCTCCTGAGAATCATAAATAATGAGCCCTCTAGTTTCCTATATTCATTATTTGCTGAAGCCAAGCATATGGAAATCAAAATCCAACCATATCAATTTTTATGAACATAATGTTAATATTTCAGTTATGAATTGGGCATCTCAGAGGCTGCTACATGAGTGCTGAGCCCTCTGAAATTTTTTGGGTGCTTTTTCTTTTTGCTTTTTGCATCACACCCAGTAATACTCAGGGGTTACCCTGGCTCTGCACTCAGGAATTACTCCTGGAGGTGTTCGGGGACCATATGGGATGCCAGGGATCGAATCCGGGTTCGCCAAGTGCAAGGCAAATGCCCTACCCACTGTGCTGTTACTCTGGCTCCAACTCTCTAAAATAAATTTGAGAAAGAGAATAGCTCCTGTAAAGAAGTCAGTAGCGGACTGAGAAAATGCTTGCTGTAATCATAGTTCACTTGTATCTATGGTAGGAAAGTGGGTGGATGGCTGTATAATATGAGGTGATGATACTTTCCCTAAGAATTGCCATCAACTTATTACAGGTGGTCAGAAAAGAAAATACTATATTCAGTCTGTTTGTATGGTATATTGAGGTTTACTGAGTATTAAAACTATTTTTACATCTTAAAAGTAAGGAAGTATGATGTTTACTGGGGCCAGAGCTATAGCACAGAAGGTAGGTCATTTGCCTTGCACGCAGCTGACTTGGTTTCAATCCCTGGCATCCCATATGGTCCCCCTGAGCACCACCAGGAGTAATTCTTGAGCAAAGAGCCAGGAGTAACCCCTGAGTGTCACCAGGTATGACCCAAAAAAGCAAAAAAAAAAAAAAAGTAAGGAGTATGGCGTTTGTTGTAAGTTACTAATGATTTATTTTTTAATAGTACTTTCTGTATGATTTGGACTATGTGGAGGGCATATCCTTGGGTAGAGTCAGAAGCTCAGTATGTACTTTCAATCCTGTTGCAATCTGAACCGAAAGTCCTTGTCTATATCAAACATTTGAAAAAAATTTTTATTATACTACCATGTAATATACAATTACAAAAATGTTCATGATTGGGTTTCAGTCATACATTGTTTCAGACCCGCCTCTCCAACGGTGTCCTATTCCCACCACCAATAGCCCCAAATTTCCTCCTACTTTTCCCAGCCTGCCACTATAGCAGGTTCTTTTCCTTTTCTTCTCTCTGTCTCTCTGTTTCTCTGTCTCTCTATCTATCTCTCTGTCTCACTGTCTCTTGTTTTACACATTGTGGCTTGCCCTACAGACATTTAGGGGTTATAGTACAAATTCCTTTGTGTACATTCAACTCTCAGTTCTAGTCTGGAGTTACCATTTCCCACAATTGGTAGAACATGGTATATATTTCACTATCACTATCACTATCTTCCCGTTGATCATCTATTTGCTAGAGCGGGCACCAGTAATATCTCCATATGTCCTGTCTCATGCCAGTAGAACCCAAAGGCATCCGCTGCTCCAGGAACATAAAGAGCCTCAAACCATTATATAAGGTCATGGGAATGACCTAATATAAATGTTACTGGTATTTGGCATATCAAATATGACACAAGCAGCTTGCCAGGCTTGCTGTGCGGGTGGCATACTCTTGTAGTCACCTCTAAATAAAGCAATTATTGATGAACCATGCGGCCACAAGCAGCCAGCGAGCCGGGCTGTGATAGTCTGGTCTGCTGGGTGGAGTTGTGACGAGAAAGAAGTCTGGATGTGGAAAACGGTGGCCTCCATGGAGTCGGGGGGGTCGTCTGGCTTGTTGTGAGGCTCTGCTGGGGTGGCAGGCCAGGGCTAGAACCCGCCATGCCTCCTGGGCGCCTCATGAGCGACTGGGCACAGGGAGAGCAAGTAGCAGCTCTGCCCCATGTCTGAGCTCTATTCACGAGAGCCAACTTGGAAACAATCTGAATGCCCGAGAACAGAATGGTTTATATTTATATCCCATTAATGAATACAGTCATTCTGTATCTGTTCTTTCCCTTCTGACTAATTTCCATCAGCATGATTGTCTCCATGTCCATCCATTTGCAGATAAATTTTATGACTTATTTTTTTTCTGACAGCTCTGCATAGTATTCCATTTTGTAATGTACCATAGTTTTTTTAGCCAGTCTTCTGTTCTCGGGCATTCAGATTGTTTCCAGGTTGGCTCTCGTGAATAGAGCTGTAATGAATACAGAAGTGCAGATAGTGTTTCTGCTGTGTGTTTTGGGTCTCCAGGGTATATTCCCAGGCATGGTATTGCTGGGTCAAATGGGAGCTCAATTTCTAGTTTTTGGAGGAATATCCATATTGTTTTCCAAAAGGGCTGGATCAGTCGACATTCCCATCAACAGTGGATGAGAGTCCCTTTCTCCCTGCATCCACGCCAGCACTTGTTGTTCTTGCTCTTTTGGATGTGTGCCAGTCTCTGTGGTGTGAGATGATATCTCATTGTTTTGATTTGCATCTCCCTGATGTTATCAAACATTTTTTTGGATCAGCTTTCTGTCTGTTCAGTGAGGAGTGGTGTCCAGCCAATCCATTACAGATAAAAAGGATGAGGAGTAAGACCAGATTTCATAAGTGAATTAGGTCCAGAATTGGTGCTAAAGCCATGCATCTTCGTTTCCTGTTCTAATTATTATTTTACTAAATCCGTATTAAAGTGAATTTAGTAAAAAGGGTTGAACTGTGTAGTGATTGTTCTAATTCAGTAGAACATCTTTTTACATCTTTTTTTTTTCTTTTTTGGGTCACACCCGGCGATGCTCAGGGGTTTCTCCTGGCTCTGCACTCAGGAATTACTCCTGGCGGTGCTCAGGGGACCATATAGGATTCCAGGGATCGAACCCGGGCCGGCACAGGACGGCCACGTGCAAGGCAAATGCCCTACCCGCTGGGCTATTGCTCCGTCCCTTTTTACATCTTTTAATGTCAAAGATTATTTTAAACAATAATAATGGTGAGTAAGGTATGTCCTCCAGCTTGCACACATCTCTTCGACTCCACCATTCTCCCTGCATTAACATATGCCTCAGAGACCTGAGATGAGAAGGCTATTCGATTCTCCCAAAGAGGAATCGAAAGAGCTATGCTTGGAATATCATGCCTCACTCAAGTGAGAGAAGGAACCCAGAGTTCCAACCTACATTAGCAATCCATAGTCAGGGACACTGTCTCGCTTTGCCAAGGCATTGAAAATCAGATGGGCTGGACATGTAATGTGATTTGGAGACGACCGCTGGACTAGAGCTGTTACCGACTGGATCCCACGGAACCTCAAAAAGACCACTTGGCCGCCCACCTACAAGATTGTCAGACTTCTTTGTCAAGACCCTGAGTGAATGGTTTTAGGCTCTTCGTATTCCTGAAGCAAGCAGATGCCATTGGGCTACACTGGCATGTGATAGGGTCAAATATAAATGTTACTGACTCCCGCCGAGCAAATCGATGAATAACAGAATGTCAAGTGATCAAGTGAAGGTATGTCCTTGCTTCTATAGAAGCAAGCCTGTGGTTCTCAACCTTAGCAACCCTCATTCCCACCCTTATATCTTCATTTGAAGGAATCCAACTCAGCTCTGGGATGGATCTAAATATCCTGGGGTGACTCCCAAACTGTCATCTCTCATCCCTGGAATATGGAATATTACCCTTCAGTTTACGTAACCCAGCTCTAAAAATGGACTCATATTCTTTTATCACTTAAGGTTCAAGTGCCAAAGTGAAAACTACAGAGAAGGTCCAGGATCATAAGGCAACCTCATGATTTCCCCCTTTCTTTTTCTAGGGTATTTGAGCTGGCATTACTATGTGACCATGCCCATGCCAGCCTCTACCTTTGCAATCGCAGTTGGAGCTTGGACGGAAGTGGAGCCAGAGAGCTATTCTTCAAGTGATCTGTCAACAGAAAGACCTTCCTCATCTTCAGAGGCTGCATTCAGGTCTGTATTTGAAAAACAAACACTTGAGGGAGCAGTGTGATAGAGGTTTCCCAACTGGGTTTGTGAGTTATAGCTGCTGAGAAGGTAAACAAACACAGGATTAATCAGAGGATGAAATTCCCTACAGGGAGGGAAGGAAAAATTATAATATGGACATATTCTTGAGAGAGAGAGAGAGAGAGAGAGAGAGAGAGAGAGAGTAAAAAGAATGTATTTAAATTTCTAAGTGAAGTCAAGTGAAATATTTTGTCTAGTAATAGTAGCGGAACCCTTGAACACATTATTTCATGCTTTCCATGACTTTTTAACTTTGGTTTGCTTCCTTGGTTAAAAACAGAACTTACTACAAGGAAGAAGTTTGTCTGATGAATTACTTTACAGACCAATCTACTATTTGGGTTCAAGGACTTCTGTTAGACTGTAAAAGAGGGTGGGAGGGTGGTCTCTTTCCAGGGAGTTAGTCGGCCCCTTGTAGCACAGGACGTTAAAGAAGCTGTCACAGTGGGGCTGGAGTGATAGTCTAGTGGTAGTCCAGTTTGCACGTAGCCGACCTGTGTTTGATTCCTGGCATCTCATTTGGTCCCCCGAGTACCGCCAGGAGCAAATCCTGAGTGTAGAGCCAGGAGTAACCCCTGAGCATTGATGGGTATGACCCAAAAAAGCAAAAAAAAAAATAAATAATGATAATAATAATAATAATAATAATAATAATAATAATAATAATAATAAAGAAGCTGTCACGGGCCGAGAGTTTAGAGAATTCTTCTGGTCAGGCCCTGGAAGCTTCAGCAACAATTTTTTCATTTTCAGACTGAACTAGAGAAAATCAGCTTGAAGTTAGTATATTTTGAAATTATTATATAAGTGCCACCCACTCCAGACCCACAGCTAAACTGCAACCCCAGAAGAGATCCAGACCCATCAAATTCAGACCCACAGCTGCGCTTGCTGGCTGGCCCCACGTGGAAGCAAACCCATGGAGCTGACCTCCCAGTAAGGGGCTCGGCAAGCCCCTGGCCGAGTCCAACATTGCTCCAAGGGTTTGCTCACATGTGCAGGGAGAGACCACACTGGCCGGACTTGGAGTGGAGATTTTGGCCCTGCCCTTTCCTTTGCCTCCATGCCAGCTGCCCCGGAAGAGAGACCCACCCACGCCAGACCCACAGCTCCATTGGTGTACGGCCACATAGTGGTCGCACAATATTCTTAGATAATGCTGATTTTAGGATAAGGTCCTTCCCAGGATCTTTCACATTTATACATTGTATACAGTTCTAGACAGGTTCTGATACTGGTAAGCCTAGCAAGAAGCCAGAGCAACCCACACATCATGCAATCAGTCATTCTCAACATCCAGACTCCATAGTTCTGCAGAGCTCCATCCAAGAGAAAACCTGATCTTTCCCTTTAAGTTTCATCAGTAAATGCTCGAGCTGAAAGCCTTCTACTGAGAGTATACCACCTACACGGCAGAGCTTGGCAAGCTACCCGTGTTTTTATTTGTTATGCCAAAAACTAGTAACAATTATGGACCTCAATTCCATGAACCTGAAGAATGTTTTGAGGCTCTTCCTGTCCCTGGAGCAAGCAGATATCCTTGGGCTACACTTGCTTGTGACAGGACGTGTCGAGATGTTACTGGTGCCCACTCGAGCAAATCGATGAACAACGGGAAGACAGTGATACAGTGATATAAGTGGTTTGAAATTAGTATAGACCTTGGATTTTTACTTGCAACCTCCCCAGATGTTCGACTGATTCTAGCTTTGAGTGCTCAGGGTATTAATTATATATGTCTACAAGTCACGGAGTAAGCTAATCACGCTTGGTCACATTCTGGAATGTCCCGGGACTTTCACACCCAGTTCATTCTTTCTTTTTATGCAGGGTCACTAGTCAATACCTTCCAAAGGAGAATGCTCAGAGTAATGGAGCATGTGGCTTGTTCATTCTGCAGAACTATCAAGGATAAGCTGTTAATGCAGATTCCTTTTGAGCTTGTTTTATGTTGCTTTCACTTTTGTCATGGAGACTATAGTAGTTGGTCTTATTAGGACAGTAAGCCATTGAGCCTTGTCTTATGTCAGATATGCCTTTTTGCCTGCATTTTGCTTTTTAAAGGAAGGAAAGTAATTTCTACTTTCGCCTCAATAACTTGCCTATTTTGGACTGTTCTCCATAAGCCATATAGACTATTTTAGATGGCTTATTGCGTTTTACTCATGTAATTTCAGGGGAAAAGAAAATTGTAGACAGATGTGATGTATTCTATGTTCATGTGGGAACATTTAATGTGCTTAAGTCTGTTTTTAATCTCTTCCTCTGCCATTGATAGCACAGTGTAGGCCTTATTTGCAGTTGTGGAAAGCCTGAATGTCTGAGTAGGGGGAAAAGGTGTCCTGGAGACTCGGAGCCACAGTAGTTTTGATCTAAGTAAGTAAGAAACAACTGATGGGATTGTCAGTAACTGCAGCCTAGCTTATTCTGAACTGATACAGAAGGTGTTGCGTGTCTGACAATAGGGAGTGTATGTGTCTAGTGACCATCTGCTGAGCCTTCAGAGGTGACTTTCTCTTACTGAGATGCAACACTGAAATAGACTTAATCCCCTGAGTGGTGTCAGTATCTTATCTGGATACTTTGAGAAACTGCACGTTGCATTCCTACCTTATTTCAAGGGTGATCTTCTTTCATACCTTAAAAGTCTCCTTTCATACCATGGCTCAAATGCTGTCGTGACTGGAGTGTGTCCTGCTGGAACAGAAAAGAGAAGTTGAGAGTATTGTATTTGCCCCTGCATATGTCATCCCTACTGATGCATTTCTTTGGGAAAAACCAACATTTTCCTTCTCTGTAGAATAAAAACATTTGAGTTCTCAAATTCCTATTATTACTTATCACTTATCTTCCCATTGTTCATCAGTTTGCTCGAGCGGGCGCCAGCAACATCTCCATTTGTCTGTCACTTGCAAGTGTAGCCCAAATTCTTATTATATTTTATATTTTGCAATCAAATAGTTAAAAATTTTTTAATTGAAGTATGGTTTATGAGACTCTCAGTGTTTGTAAAAAAATGTTAATATCATTCCACCTTGATCCAGTGCCTCCCCTTGCCCGTGCTCTATTGCCTTGGTAACCTCTACTCTGTGATCAGAACCTTAGAGTTTATCGTCACTGGTTGTCCCACTTTTTTTTAATACACCAGATATGAGTGAGATGATCTGGTATTTGTCTTTTTTCTTTCTGACTCCTCTTAGCATGAAGCCCTCCAGTTGCAAAGAGAAGATTTATTTTCTTAGACCCAAGCAGTAGTCCACTATGTATTATACATATACCACATCTTTATCCACTCACCTGGCATTGGACACCATGCTGCTTCTGGGTCTTGACTGTTGTGAATAGTTAAAATAAGTATAGCTGTGCATGTAGCTTTCAATTAGTATTTTTTGTATTCTTGGAGAACTCTACATACTATTGTTTGTAGAGACTGAACCTCATTCCAGCAGTGAGGGAGGATTCTTATTCTTTCACTTCCGTGCAAGCACATGTTTCTGGACTTCATGAAAATAGCATTCTTACTAGTGTGAGGTGATATTTATTGTTTTAACTTTCTTTCCCCTGATGGTCAGTGATGATAGACATTTTTTCATGTGTCTGCTGACCATCTATATGTCTTTTTTGCAGAGTGTATGGTTGGCCCTTTTTGTCATTTTTGACAAGGGGTGTTTTGTTGTTGAGTTTCGTGAGTTAGTTATTTTTATATATAGCTCATTCTGTATACTAGCCTGTTGTCAGAATTATGGTGTGTAACTATTTTCTCTATTTTTAAAGCTATCTTTTTTGTTTTAGAGTTAAGTTATTGGTTTTGTGGGTTTTTTTTAGTGCAGAACCTTTTGAGTTTGATGTAATTATGTTTATTTATTTTGTAAAACTTCACTGAGTTAAAGCCCAGAAGGCATCATGAAGGCCAATATAATATGGTGATTTGTTTATGTTTTCTGGGATGTACTTTATAGATTTGAACCTAACTCTAAGTTTTTAATGCATTTTGATTTAATTTAGTTCATGTTGTGAAATAGTGGCTCTTCTGGATTATTTTGAATATGGCTTTACCAGTTTTACCAGTACCGTTTGTTGAAGATGTTTTTCCATTTTATGCTCTTGAATCCTTTGTCATAAAATTTAATTATTCATATAATTAAAATAAGAGGGTTGGTTTCTGTGTTCTCAGTTCAGTTTCATTGGTTAAAGTGTCTGTTTTAATTCAACCACACACTGTTTTGATTACTAAGATTTATAATATAACTGAAGGTTGGGAAGTCTGCTGCCTCTATCTTTTCTCTTAGGATTCCTTTGGGTGCCTGAGGGTTTTGTGGATCCTTTTTACAGATTTTAATAGTGTTTGATCCTGTCCTTAAAGGATACCATGAGACTGAAAGCAATCCAGGGTTTACTGTTTGCTTCACAGCCCCTTCTTCAAGGTTATGCTCAAAGACTGGTCAAACCCCATGATTACCAAGGACACACATGCTATGACCATGTTTCCCCTTCATTAATCACTATGCTTGTCCATCAGAAATGTACTGCTGATAAAATAGCCCACATTTGCTTTCTCCCTATAGTTGCCTGCTTGCATTTCTTCTTTCGTCATTAGAAAGTGGCTTTGCTTTTATCTCCTTAATATTGGCTCCAAATTTTGTTCCCTAGGAAAAGTTCTCTGAGTGCCAACTGCAGTGATGTTTTCGGTTTCAGACACATCTGGTCTCCGTGCCTTCCCCAACCCCCTCTCAATATCAAACTTTGAGACCACCAGTTGGAGTCACACAAATGTAACTTTTACAAGGAGCTTAAATGTGTTCAGCTGGGTCTCAGAAATTTAGCCAGATTATTGGTCACTGAACTTTTGATCACTGTGCCTTCTTTGAGCATGTTCTAGCCTGTCTGGATATTTTAGTAAGTAGATTAGTTATAAGGCACTTACGCACACTATTAAAAGGTTAATTATTTTATTTTATGCTAGTTTAAACTTCTCCAGCCACAGGAGAATCTTTTGTATTATGTCTGACTTTTGGAAGTCATTGTCCCAAAGCATTGTCTTTACAACTTATGTTTAAACATGACATGGAAGGCTGAGCATGAGCATGTTCTAGTCTGTCTGGATATTTTAGTAAGTAGATTAGTTATAAGGCACTTACGTACACTATTAAAAAGGTTAATTATTTTATTTTATGCTAGTTTAAACTTCTCCAGCCACAGGAGAATCTTTTGTATTATGTCTGACTTTTGGAAGTCATTGTCCCAAAGCATTTTCTTTACAACTTATGTTTAAACATGACATGGATCAGCTGACCATGGGGACCCCCAGGTGGACAGATGGGTTTTGGGAGTGGGCCCATCACCTCTGGGGGTCCCGGAAGCAGCCAGATGAGACTCCCCACCACATTAGCTGCCATATTCACTGTCCGGATGCTGCAACAGATCAACCTGCCTATCCGGGAGGGATGCTACCTCAAGATCAGATTAACAGGACAAAACGAAGTTCGAGCCCAGGTAGGCAGCTCCCAGAAGCGGGAATCACCGGGAATTCGTCAAATGGAGCCGGGGCCGGCCCTTCCCTTCTCCATTTTGTCTGAGCCTGGTGGTCCTGCCCAGGAGCTGCCCTGGGGCGACCAGCCATAGCATACTGGGCCTCAGACGCGGCTGGGGAAGCTGGAACTCGGCTTTCCCCAGGCTCAGCTGACCATGGGGCCCCTAGGTGGACAGATGGGTTTTGGGAGTCAGCCCATCACCTCTGGGGGTCCCGGAAGCAGCCATATGAGACTCGCCCACCACATTAGCCGCCATAATCACTGTCTGGACACTGACCATGAGGCCCCTAAGTTGCACGGCTGCTTGTGGCTGTGCGGTCCATCAAACTAGTGGAAACAGTTATGTTCTTTAATGTACTGCATTCTACAAATGTGTAGGAAAGGTAGGCGGGAGGGAGAGATAGAGAGGAGAGAAAAGACATACAGAACCTGCCAAGCAGTTGAGGTGTGTATGTGGGGTGGGGAGGGATGTGGGGGGCATTGGTGATGGGAGATGGGTTCGGGAGGTGGGATGGGTGTTGGAACACTGTAGAACCAAAACTCGACATGAGCATCTTGCAAATTTGAAGGGGGGGACATGACATGGACACTTGGATACAATCCAGAGAAGTCCAACAAAAATGATTAAAAGCATGAAGAGCAGGTACCACAAGAGAGGAAAAAAAGGCTTTGTGGTCATTCAATCTAAAGAAGGGCAGATTTGGTGAAGAATGAGGTCATCCTTAGAGCTTAAAATTCTGTGAAAATGTGCCTTGCACACACAGGAGGTTGAGGCTTGTCTGTCTCTTCAAAGATCTAGAAAATAATAAAAATATATAAATATATATGTATATTTATCTAGAAAATCATATAAATAGTAGAGGCAATTGACAATTCTCAAGTGTACCCCTTTTCTTTGATCTTGTTGGTTTGGTTTGATTCTTTAGTCTGTGACAACCATGCACTTTCTCTGTCTTTAATGCCTCTATCTTATTTTTCTTTGTCATATAATGAAGGCACTAGGAAAATAGTCCCCTGACTACCCCCCCCCAAAAGGGCCAGGGCTGTGGGTCAGTGGTTGAGCTCTTGCCTTGAATGTAATGCCCTGAATTTGATGTTTATGCACTGAGATAGATAGATAGATAGATAGATAGATAGATAGATAGATAGATAGATAGATAGATAGATAGATAGATAGATAGATAGATAGATAGATAGATAGATAGATAGATAGATAGATAGATAGATAGATAGATAGATAGACAGATAGACAGATAGATAGATAGATAGATAGATAGATAGATAGATAGATAGATAGATAGATAGATAGATAGATATTAGATAGATAGAGATAGAGAGATAGAGAGATAGATAGAGAGATAGAGATAGATAGATAGAGAGATAGATATTAGATAGATAGAGAGATAGATAGATAAAGAGATAGATAGATAGATAGATAGATAGATAGATAGATAGATAGATAGATAGATAGATAGATAGATAGATAGATAGATAGATAGATAGATAGATAAAAGGAGGCAGACCAGAGAGATGGTATAGATGTTAAGGCACTTGCTTTAAACATGATCAACCTTGGATCAATTCTGCCACATTATGATTAGCTAAGCACCATTAAGAGTAGTCCTTGAGAACAGAGCCAGGAGTAAACACCACCAGGTATAACCTAAACACACCCTCCCCAAATCCTTAATTTAAAAACCAGCAACAACAACAGAAGACTTCACCTTGCTCTCAGATACGGTTATGCTACTCTATCACCATGTATATTTATACTGAAATTATTGTTAACAACAAGTTGAGAGCATTTTAAACACTTGTGAGACATTTATAGTAACTAAGCATCTACTCTTTTAGCTGAGAACATTTATAGTAACTAAGCATCTACTCTTTTAGCTGAGATATGTTAATTCTGTTTTGTAAACATTTCACTGTGCCACTGTACTTAGAAATTTCAGTATTTTTCTCACAGAAAAACTGTAAACTCCTCAAAGATAGGGTCAGAAATGTATTCATTTTGTGTAGTCTAGAAGCCTATAGTTATATAACTTGCCTTATATAAATAAAGAACATAGAAAGTAGTAACAAAATTCTCAGGTTGATCTAAGGAAGGGGAGTGAAAATATGATGTTCATTCATTCCCAGGGAGAGTTTCTCTAGAAGTTGTTTCACTGTGCTAGAGAAACATTTATGTTAGTTTCAGAACGGTTTGATGCTCTTCATATTCCTGAAGCAACCAGATGCCATTGGGCTACACTGGCACGTGTAGGGTCAAATGAAAATGTTACTGGTGCCCGCTCGAGCAAATCGATGAATAACAGGATGTCAAGTGATCAAGTGATCAAGTGATAAGAACAGTGTTATCTTAAAATAAGATGAGTGAAGGAAAACCTTGAAGCTAGTTTCAGTTTCGTGATTCTTATTCCTTGGGAATATCTTCTGTAAAATTATTTCTGTAACAGAAAGTCATGGTCTGATGTTGTTTCATCAATTCTTCTCATTCATGGCAACATCCAGACAGTAGCAATAAGGGACTACCGGAACCAGAGAACCACAGAACTGATGAAATCAACTTAAATAAGTCTATGCTGGGATCCAAGTTCTGTCAGAAAGATCCATGAAATTAGTGGGGGAAGACAGTTCAGGAGGGAAGAGATTATACTAATTTTACAATGTGTTTAAAACATAGTTCTTAACTTTCAGCAATGTTTTCTGGGTAGATTGGTATAATTCACTTTTTGTTTGTGGGGCATAGCCAGTGGTGCTCAGTCATCGCTCCTGACATTGTTGGGATACGAGATGTGGTCCTGGGAATTGAGCTGGGCTTAGGTGCATGATGTGAGGCAAGAATCTAAATCAGTGAGTTGAGAAGGAAATGAGAAGAAATTGGAAGATTTCTGAAAGGAAATCAGTATGAAGGCACAAATTACCAGAACGCATGGGACACAGCAAAGCAGTGTTAAGAAGGATGTTCATCATTAAAGTTTTGGTAGAATTCACTGGTGAATCCGTCTGGACCTGGGCTTTTGTGTTTGTGCAGACTTTTGATTACTGATTCAGTCACCTTGACGGTGATAGGTTTGTTCAGGTATTCCAAATCTTCTTGTTGCAGCCTTGGGAACCTATAGGAATTCAGGAATTTGTCCATTTCTTCTAGGTTCTCTATTTTCATGGACTACAGACTCTCAAAGTAATCTCTTATGATCTTTTGAATGTATGTGGTTTCTGTCGTGATGTCCCATTTTCATTTTTGATTCTATTTATTTGGGTTCTCCCTTTCCCTTTCCTAGTAGTCTTGCAAATTGTTTGCCAATCTTATGATTTTTTTCAAAGAGCTCTTGGTTTCATTGATCTTTTGATTTTTTTTTTATTCCACCCTCGGTGATTTCTGCTCTCAGTTTTATTATTTCTTCCTTCCTGCCTGGTTTTGGGCTTCTTTTTGGTGGCTGCTTTGTAAGATCTTAAGCTGTGAAGTCAGACTACCTACCTACCTTCCTACCTACCTTCCTACCTACCTACCTACCTTCCTATCTATCTATCTATCTATCTATCTATCTATCTATCTATCTATCTATCTATCTATCTATCTATCTATCTATCTATCTATCTATCTATCTATCTATCTATCTATCTATCTATCTATCTATCTATCTATCTATCTTTTTTTCTTTTGGGATCACACCTGTCAATCCTCAGGGGTTACCCCTGGATCTACTGTCAGGAATTACACTTGGCGGTGATTGGGGACCATATGGAATGCCGAGGATCAAACCCGGGTTAGCTGCATGCAAGGCAAATGCCCTACCTGCTGGACTAGGGCTGGGGGCTCCGGCCCCAAAGTCAAACTGTTTATGATGGCCCTTTCTTCTTTTCTGATGAATGTTCCCAGTCTTTTTTCAAGCTCTTCCAGGAAACTGAAGAAACAGAAACACTCTCAAATAGCTTCTACAAGGCACATATCCACCTGATACCCAAATCAGACAGAAATGTCACAAAAAAAGGAAAACTATAGACCAATTTCCTGATGAACACAGATGCTAAGGTCTTTAATAAAATACTAGCAAATAGAATCCAAAGAGCCATCAAAAATTATATACCATGACCAAGTAGGATTCATCCCAGGAATGCAAGGATGGTTCAGCATTTGCAAGTCAATCAACATATTCATCATCGATTTGCTCGAGCGGGCCCCAGTAACATCTCCATATGTCCTGTCTCATGCAAGTAGAGCCCAAGGGTACCTGCTTGCTCGAGGAACATAAAGAGCCTCAAACCATTCCATCAGGTCAGGGAATGAGGTCTATAATTGTTACTGGTATCTGCGCATCAAATACGACACGGGTAGCTTGCCAGGCTCTGTCGTACGGGTAGCAATTCAGTCTCAAATATGTTAGAGGAGCAATTCAGTCTCAAATATGTTAGACCTGGGGCTACCACTTGGTCTACCACCCAGACCCCCTTTGTCTAATACTTTCAACTACCTTCTATTTCTAAAGAAATCTGTTGCTTTAGGGGCGAAGCAATAGTGCAAGGGGAGGGTGTTTGCCTGCACATGGCTGACACAGGTTCAATCCCTGGGATCCCATAGGGTTCCCTGAGCACTGCAGGAGTAATTCCTGAGTGCAGAGCCAGAAGACCCCTGAACATCACTGGGGTTCTGTGACCCAAAAAGTGAAAATAAGAAATAAAAATAAGAAAGCTGGGCCCAGAGCCGTGGGAGAGCCTGGCAAGCTACCTGTGGTATATTCCATATGCCAAAACAGTAAACAATTAATAATAAAGATATGAAAGTTCTAAACGTTCTCTTAGTAACACAGCTACATCATGTAAAGTACATTTTGTGGGTTCAAAGAGACAGTACCGTGGTAGGGTGTTTGCCTTGCAAATGGCTGACTCTGGTTTGGTTCCTGACTGTGTCTGATCCCCACAGAACTGCCAGGGTGATCCCTGAGCACAGAGACAGGAATAAGCCCCTGAGCACAACCAGGTATGGCCCCAACCCAAAGCAAAACAAACCAAAATGAAACAAAACACTTAGATTAAATTGACTCTATCCCGGGACTTCTTGGTTGACTCAATAGTAATAAACAGAAACAGGCTGGGATGTGGCTCGGGTAGAGCCCAGGCTTTGCACGCAAGGCTGAGGTCTGATAGGGCACCATGTGCCGTTTGCCTCCCCCAGCCCCCCGCTAGCACTGCCAGGCGGGCCTGGTGACTCATGAGCACTGCTGGGACTGACCCTCACAGTGAGAAAAAAGGATAAAATTGTTATTTGCCTTGAAAAACTAAGAAAGTCAATTGACTTTCTTAATGATTATGGGAATTTAGTAAAAGACCAGCTATAAGATTTACTTAAAGTAGTTCTATTTACTAACAGTTACCTATTTCTACTTATGACAGCAACAAAAAAGCATATAAAATATAAGAATGAGGGGCTGGAGTGATAGTACAGCGGTAGGGCATTTGCCTTGCATATGGCTGGACATGGTTTTATCCCCATCATTTCATGGTCCCCTGAACACCAGAAGAGTAATTCCTGAGTGCGAGCCAGGAGTAACTTCTGAGCTTTGCAGGGTGTGACCAAAAAAAAAAAAAAAGTTCAAATAATTGTATACTAGGTAATAAATCTTATGTGATTGCTTTTTCCTGAACGTAAGGATATTTAAATGGTGACATGAAAACACAGAACAATATGTATTTTACTTCTTTTCCTTCTATCTCAATTATTGCATAAAACTGCATCTATCCTAATGTTTCTTTTTAGCATATTCTATTTGTGTTTTGGGATTTATTTATTATTCCTCTAATTTTTAAATTAAATCACCTTCAGATAAGCAGTTACAATATTGTGCATGTTTGGGGTTCAGTCATACAATATCCAACACCCATCCCCTCACCAGAGATATTTCCCACCACCAATGTCCCTAGTTCCTCCTAGTTCCCCCCCAACACAGGCATCTCCTCTCTCCTCTCTCTCTCTCTCTCTCTCTCTCTCTCTCTCGCCCGCTCTCTCTCTCCTTTTTGGGCATTACCATTACCCTTTTGGGTTTGTTGTTAGAGGATACACCCTAATGAGCCCTGGGCCTCAGCTAACCCAGAGCCACCTGCATTTTCCTGAAGCGCCTCCTAAAGTCACGATTGGAAATGGGGGACAGGAAGACGGTTTGGATCTGTGACTCTCTAAATGGCAGAATAGTCTTACCATGAATTCAATGTTAGCTGGTTGAGGTGTTTCCTCTCATAACTCCACACAGGTCCCTCCATGGGACTGGAACATTTTACCGGGAATTCCCTGACTGTGTTTGATCCTCATTCATTCATTCATTAATTCATTAATTCATTCATTCATTCTTTGGGTATCACTTGGCAATGCTCAGGGGTTACCCTGACCCGTACTCAGGAATTACCCTGGTGGTGCTCAGGGGAGCATATGGGATGCTGGGGATCGAACCCGGGTTGGCCGGGCAAGGCAAATACCCTACCTGCTGTGCTATCGCCTGGCCCCTGGATCCTCCTTAAATACATATGTAATCAACATATTACATTATATCAATCACTTGATCACTTGATAGCCTGTTATTCATTGATTTGCTCGAGTGGGCGCCAGTAACATTTACATTTGACCCTATCACGTGCCAGTGTAGCCCAATGGCATCTGCTTGTTGCTTCAGGGAATACAAAGACCCTCAAACTGTTTGTTCAGGGTCTTGACGAAAAAAGTCTGACAATCTTGTAGGTGGGCGGCCACATGATCTTTTGACTTCCCGTGGGATCCAGTCGGTAATGGCTCTAGTCCAGTGGTCGTCTCCCCTGGTGCGGGAAGCCGCCCAGAGCGCGGCCAGGCAAGGCGGGGCCCGGCGCTGGCCCCGGACTGGCCACGTGAGCAGCAGCATGGCGCAGTGGCAGCGAACGGTGACAGTGAGGCCTGGGAGCCCTTGACTTACAGCCCCCATTCCACGGCAACTCCGGCAGAGCCTCGGGCCCAGCCCACGGGGCGACACGATGACCAACCCTCGGCCGTCATCTTTCTTTACCATCTTTACCGCCACCATGTTCGCTGTGCTCAACAAGGACCGCCAGTGGGACTACGGGGCACAGGCCATGCGTCCTCCAGCTATGTGGAGTGGCTGAAGGGCATATCTTGTTAGGTAGGGCGGAGAGCAACGTCACATCCAGCGATGCTTCAGTAATCATATCAATGAGAAAAAATATAAAAAGCCGTATGATCATATATCAGGGATCTGCTGGGGTCCCCCTACAGTATCGAGACAGAAGTTCACTTCTACCTCCCAGGCCTCCAGGTAACAGATGAAAGCTCACAAGTCTGGTGCAGTTCCAAAAGGATTTTAATAGTACAACAAGCTCTACGACCGCAGCCCAATATAGTAGAAGTCCTCTTGCTCTGGTCAGAACTTAGACCATACACAAGGGCCCAACTCTCTTACCAAAGGATCCCACCAAAGAGAGTCCCACCAAAGTGGATCCTACCAGAGAGAGTCCCACCAAATTCAATCATACCAGAAAGAGAGGCAGTACCTCAACTCAGTCTGCATATATACACAAAAGTGATCCTAACTTCAGTCAGCAAAGATGAACTAAACAGCTTCTAGACAGTAAAAGAGTATAGAAGGGTGGTGCAACACCCAACTACAGGTATAAACAAAGTATTATGCCAAGGATTAATCCCTTCTTCTGAGATGATCTCCTATGTAAAACACTGGAGAGAGGGGGGCTAGTATAAGGTATCTTAATTTCCTTAATTTCATGGGCTTCATGTAATCTAGATGGTACCCACAAGGTCCTTTTTATTTATTATCCGCACCAGGGTGATTCTGAGTATCCTGTTTTCTGTATACTGAAAGGGTCATGCTTGCCTGCTTGAGGGCAAACTAGCATAATCCTTCCTATAATCTTAAACTATAGTCTAAACATAGCCATGGTGGTATTCTCCTGGTAAATTCTAACTGTCCCACACTGGGTCCAGTGGGTATAAAGAGGAGCTGTGCCCAATCTAGATAACATCAACATCTTGGTAGATATATAGTAATAAGTCAGAAGTTACTCAGTCTCAGTCAAGGTGACTTCTGTAACTGCCACACCCTCCATCAGTGTGTACATAGAAGAGAGATCTCATTAGTATGAACCATGGCTTAAGAACATGTAAATAGATTAAGCTGTGAGTGGATTAAACAGCAAAGCTCCCAAGCTAGCTAGTCCTGTCGTCCAACAATCATATAAATAGATGGAGAGAAAGCATGTGACAAGATCCAACACCAATGCATGATAAAAACTCTTCATAAAATGGGAATTGAAGGAACCTTCCTCAATATAGTCAAAGCCATCTACTACAAGCCCACAGCAAGCATCATTCTCAATGGGGAAAAACTGAAAGCCTTCCCCTTAAGATCGGGACAAGACAAGGTTGCCCACTCTCACCACTTCTATTTAATATAGTACTGGAAGTACTTGCCATAGTAGTCAGGAAGAAAAGGACATTAAGGGCATCCGGATAAAGGAAAAAGGTCAAGCAGCCACTATTTGCAGATGACATGATATTATATCTAGAGAACCCTAAATTCTACCAAAAAACTTCTAGAAACAATAGATTCCTATAATAGAGTGGCAGGGTACAAAATTAATACCCAAAAAGTCCTATATGCAAGTAACAAAAAGAAAAGAAAAGGATATTAAAGAAATAATTCCATTCACAATTGCACCACAGAAAATCAAATACCGAGGAACCAGTTTGACTAAGAATGTAAATGACCTGTACAAAGAAATCTACAAAACACTGCTTCAAGAAATAAGAGGACCTGAGGAAATGGAGACACATTCCCTGCTCATGGATTGTGAGAATTAACACTATCAAAATAGTAATACTCCCTAGAGCTTTATACCGATTCAGTGTGGTCCCTATAAGGATACCTGTGACATTCTTCAAAGAAATTGACCAAACAGTCCTGAAATTTGTATGGAATAATAAACCCTCACGAATAGCTAAAGCAATCCTTGGGAAAAAGAAATGGGAGGTATCACTTTACCCAACTTCAAACTCTACTTACAAAGCAATCTAATTAAAATGGCATGGTATTGGTATAGAGCTAGACCTGTTGGCCTATGGATTAGAAACTGAATATCCTGAAACACACTCTCAAATATATGATCACTTAATCTTTGATAAGGGAGCAAAAAATATTAAGTGGAGCAAAGAGAGCCTCTTCAACAAATGATGCTGGGAAAATGTGGGCAGCTATGTGTAAAAAAAAAAAAAAAACGTAGGCCTCCCTTGCAGCACCATGTACAAAAAGTCAGATCAAAATGGATTAAAGGTCTCAACACAAGGCATGGATCTATAAGGTATATTGAAGAAAACATAGGAAAAACGCTTTATGACATCGAAGCTAAAGGCATCTTCTAGACAAAGCACACCACTGACAAAGCAAATGGAAGCAAAGAGAAACAAATGGGTTTATATAAAAGTGAAAAGCTTTTTACACCTCAAAAGAAATGGTGATCAAGATATAGACAGCCCATAGACTGGGAAAGAATATTCACCCAACGCCCATCTGACAAGGGGTTAATATTCATGATATATCAGGCACTGGTAGAACTTTACAAGAAGAAAACAGCTAACTCCATCAAAATATGGGGGAGAAGAAATGAACAGAAACTTCCGAATGGACAAAAAGTGCTCTTCATCATTAAGCATCAGAGAGGTGCAAATCAGAACAACAATGAGGTATCATCTCACACCACAGAGACTGGCACACAACCAAAAGAACAAAAAAAAAAAAAAACTGGTGCTAGCGTGGATGTGGGGAGAAAGGAACTCTCATCTACTGTTGGTGGGAGTGCTGACTGGTCCAGCTATTTGGGAAAACAATATGGACATTCCTCCAAACACTAGAAATCGAGTTCGCATTTGATCCAGCAATACCACTCCTGGGTATATACCCTGAAGATCCAAAAGCACACAGCAGAAACACTATCTGCACTTCTGTATTCATTGCAGCTCTATTCACAATAGCCAGAATCTGGAAACAACCTCAATGCCCGAGAACAGAAGACTGGCTAAAGAAACTATGGTACATTACACAATGGAATACTATGCAGCTGTCAGAAAACAATGAAGTCATGAAATTTGCCTGCAAATGGATGGACATGGAGATTATCATGCTGAGTGAAATTAGTCAGAAGGAGAAGGACAGATTTAGAATGACTGCATTCTTAATGGGATATAAATATACACCAGTGTTCTACTAATTGTGGGAAATGGTAACACCAGACTAGAACTCAGCATTGAATATAGACAAAGGGTTTTACATGATAATCCCTAAATGTTTGTATGGCAAGCCACAATATGTAAGAGGGAGGAGAGAGAGAGAGAGAAGAGAAGGGAGAGAGAGAAGAAAAGAAAAAGTACCTGCTACAGATGCAGGCTGGGGGGAAGGTGGAGGGAATTTGGAGCTATAGGTGGTGGGAATAGGACACTGGTGGAGGGGCGGGTGCTGGAGCAAGGTATGACTATAATTCAATCATGAACAGTTTTGTAATTGTATATCGCATGGTGGTATAATAAAAAATTTTAAAAAAAGAATGACCTTCATAACAACAGAAATTGTTAAAGATCTTTGTGTCGGTGTTCATAAAGAATGAATAGGTCTATAGTTTTTATGTTAATTAGCAGTCAAGAAAGGACACAAGTAAATAGCCTAACAGCAAAGCTCAAACAGTAAAAATCTAACAACAGGAAACCCAAAGCAAACAGAAGAAAGGAAATAGCAAAATGTTAAAGCTGGAATCAATGAAATGAAAACTGAAAAAAAAAGAAGTTGAAAGATCAATGAACCAAAAACAAGTTCTTTGAAATAATAATAAAGATAGAGAACCTGGGCGAGGGTGGCAGCACCCTGTTCTGCTGTGAAAGTGTCAAGAAGTCCCTCTAGCAGTCTAAGAAGCAGCCCATGGACATCAAGGGGAACCAAAGGAGAGACAGAAGAAACTCAAGGAACTGAAAGCTAAGGCAGTAGGGAAGAGCCCCCTGGCCACTGGTGGAATTAACAAATCTGGCAAAATTAAGCTGTTCTTTGTGTGGAGGTATGGTGATCTTTAATTCTATGACTGTTTAAACATCTGCATTACCTGTGTAGCTTCTGTTGCCAGCAGTACCCAGAATAAAGTGTTTGGGAATGTATTGTACATTTAAGAATAAACTTTGGGGGGTGTGCGGGGGGCAGGGAAGATGAACAATAGCAACAGCAAGAATTCATAAGGTTGCTCATCCTCTGATTCTCAGCTATTTTTATCATAGCTGTGAGGTCAGCAAACGTCATCTAGAACCCTGCCAAAGTGTACTCTTCTCAAGTGCTTGGTCTGTCCCTATTCTGTGTCATCTGGAATTAAACCAAGTTATTTGAAAAAGAGGGGGGGAGGAGGAGGAGGAGGAGGAGGAGGAGGATGGAGAGGGAGAGAGGAGAAGAAAAACTCACCAAGAAGAGTAAAGGGGCCAGAGCAATAGTACAGTGGAGAGGGTGTTTGTCTGGCACATGGTCGACCCTGGGTCCAATCCCCAGCATGAGTGCAGAGCCAGGAGTAATGTCTGAACATCTCTGGATGTGACTCAAAAGTTTAAAAAAAGTAATAAAGGGAGAAGACTCTAATAAATCAGAAATGAAAGGTCTTCACAACAGATACCACAAAAATTCAAAGGGTAATCAGTGATCACTGTGAATCATTGATCACTTTATATTACAAAACTGGAGAACCTAGAAAACATGGATAAATTTTTGGTAGTTTGATAACCTTCCGAGAATGAACCAAGAGGGAATAGACCACCTGAAGAGATTTTTAACTATCACAGAAATTGAAATTAATTATTAAGGTAATCAGAAGTTTCCCTCCAAGCAAAAGTGCTGGCCCAGATGAGCTTATGAACAAGTTTTTCCAAACCTTCAAAGAAGACCTACTGTCAGTCCTTTTTTAGGTTTTTCCAGAAAGATGAGGAAGCAGAAGCCCTCCCAAACCATTTCTATAAGACACACCTTACCCTGATAGCAAAAACATGTAAAAAAAAAAAACTATAGACCTATTCATTTTTATGAACACCGACACAAAGATCTTTAACAATCGTGCACAAGCCAAATTCAGTAATACATCAAAAATATTCACACACCCGACCAATTAGGATTTATCCCAGGAATGCAAGAATGATTTAAAACATAGAAGTCAGTGCACCATACTGTATCAGTACAAGGGAAAAATCATTATCAAATCAAAAGATGCAGAGAAAGCATTTGACAAGTTCCCAATACCCTGTCATAATAGAATCTCTCAAATAGGGATGGAAGAAAATTTCCTCAGTATTCTTTTTTTTTTTTTTTTTTTGGTCACACCCGGCAAGCCAGGGTTTCCTCCTGGCTCTGCACCAGGAATCACCCTGGCGGCGCGGGGGACCAATGGGAGCCCGGACCGAACCCAGGCCGGCAGACGCCGCCGGCGGCAAGACCGCTGGGCCACCGCCTCCAGCCCCCTCAGTATTCTTAAAGCCATTTGCCATGAACCCCGTCAATCATACTCAACAATGAAACACTGAAAGCGTTCCTTATAAGATCAGACACAAGGCAACGGTGCCGACTCTAACCACTGTTATTCATTATCGTACTAGAAGTCTTTGCCGTAGCTTCTAGGCAAAATGAAGATGTTAAGAGCATTCAGATTGGAGAAGTCAAACTATCACTGTTTGCAGATGATGTGATTCTATATCTAGAACCCCAAATACTCTACAAAAAATACTACTAGAAACAATAAACTTTTACAATAATGTGGCAGACTACAAAATCAACACTGAGAGATTCATGGCATTTGTATATACAAACAGTGAAGTAGAAGAAAGTTTATTAACATTGGAAGAATTATTTTTATTGAGGTATTCTGGTTTAATAGATGATTAACGGGAAGATAGTGAATAGTGATTCTGGTTTACTGGTATTTGGCATATCAAATATGACACAGGTAGCTTGCCAGGCTCTGCCGTGCGGGTAGCATACTCTTGTAGTTATCTCTAAATCCAGCACTTATTGATGAACTGTGTGGCCGCAAGTGGGTTGTGATAGGCTGGGCTGCTAGGTGGAGTTCTGACAAGAGGAAAGTCCGGATGTGGAAAATGGAGGCCCTCATGGAGTGGGGGTGGGGGGCCATCTGGCTTATTGCAAGCCTCTACTGTAATAATTTTACTATCCAGATTGGAGATGGATGGTAACAATTGTTACCAGTAACAATTTTAGACCTTATTCCCATGACCTGATGGAATGGTTTGAGGCTCTTTATGTTCCTGGAGCAAGCAGGTGCTCTTGAGTTCTACTAGCATGAGACAGGACATATGGAGATGTTACTGGTGCCCTTGCAGGCCAATCGATGATGAGCGGGAAGACAGTGATACAGTGATACTCTGGTTTACACTTATTCGTGTTTGAGTTCAGGCCTTCTAACACCCATCCCTTCACCAGTGTCCACTTCCTTCCACCAGTGTCCCTGTTCCCCTCCTACCCCCCCCCAGCTTGCCTAAAACCAGGCAACTTTTATTTTTAGGTACTGTCACTAATATGGTCTTGTGCATATCACTTTACCAACTTTCCAGCACCCCATCCTCCAG
>JAJIBD010011915.1:0-53658 GCA_021461705.1 Cryptotis parvus
CCTGAGCATCGCCGGGTGTGACCCAAAAAGCAAAAAAAAAAAAAATTGCATTATTATGTTGTTTAATATCTATACATGCTCTTAGATAAATGAAGTAACCTGGTCCATGGGAATATTTGTTTCAAGTCTTAAAAAGGCATGTAGTGTGCAGATATAAAGATCATTCTAATGATGGATAAATAAAGGTCATTTCTAATGAGAGTACAAACAGCTTATTACACCTATTGCACAATTACCAGCCTGTTTTACACTGATATGGCAGTCAAATAATTTCTTTAAGATACTTGATCTGTGACCCCTAGATTCTATAATTAGTAAAAGGTGAACTAGAATTGCAGCTAGAGAATTCTAGATCAGTTTTTTCTTCAGTTCTTTGTGCACTAACAACAAAAGTAGGGCATTATGTGTCAAGCACTCAGGAGAATTTTGATAGCAATGCAGAACACAACAGGGAAAAAGTTTTAGTAAATATCTACTGGGCAAAATAAACATATGTTATAACTACTCAAATAACTAAGTCAAGAACAAAGTTCATTTGATCCATTATATGTTTCAGTCAACATTATTTATGCCACACATAGTAGTGCTTATGACTACTCCTAAGACTGCCAGGGACCACTTTGGGTGGTGCTTAGGAGACCATACATGGTGCCAAGGATCACGCCTAGATCAGCCACATACAAGGCAAGTACCAGCTGTGCTATCTCTTATCCCTTTTTCACTTGGCGTGTAAATTGTGAAATTTACAATATTTTTAATGAAACTTTCGTTTCATCCATCCACACATACATACATAGTTGCAACACTAATTCCACCATTAGAGTGCTCCCTTTGGTCCACCAATGTCCCAAATACCCCTCCAATTTACACCTGAGTCCAGGTAAGCTCAGTTCTATAGACCAACTCTAGTTCTGTTACCTTTAGCCACATGTTGTTCCCTTTAATATGTTTTTTTTTTAATTTGTGATTCTATGTTAGCGGTATTTTTCAAGTTAGAAAATCCTTGTCTATTAATTATTTAATATGAAGATGTTTGGGTTTCCCCCCCATTTCTCTTTGTGATTAATTTCCATTTTTCAGAGCAATGGTAGAGAACATTAGCTAACAATTTCTTTCTTCTTCATTCTATGGAAATATTCTGCGAACCAGCATATACTGTATCTTGGAGAATAACCATATTCACTTGGAGAAGAGTGTGCATTCAACTTTCCAGTGGATAAAGGACTCTCTACGTAACCATGTCTCCCATTTCTTCTTTCAATGCCAGTGTTTCTTTCTAGATCATTTTCTCTAGTTGATCTACACAGCAGTGATAAAGGACTGTTAACATCTCCTACCACTATTATGTTGCTGTAAATAGTTTCCTTCATATCTATTAAATTAGTGAAATTATTGAAACGAAGAAATTTATTGGCATGTAACAGTTATGCCTCTTTGCATAGTTTGTCTTGTTTTTAAAGAAGCTTTTTTAAATGCTTCTTGCAAAACTAATTTCAAGGCTATGGAATTTACAAAGCTGTCGGCTGACCAAGAAGCTATGTACAGTTCATCTAATATGAATGCTAATAACTGGATAGTGTATTCTTGATGAATTCTTCATTTCAGTGAGTCTTTTATACTCTCTCTCTCTCACTCTCTTTTTCCCCCACCATCATTCCCATCAGGCCCTCAGTCTCATTTGATAGGTTCACTATGATACTTATGGGAGTACCTTTGTTTTTAACTTTGGATTTGATCTTGCTCCATTCAGTATTCTGTATCTTTCTTTGGCAACTGTCATTTTATTTATTTATTTATTTATTTATTTATTTATTTATTTATTTATTTATTTATTTATTTATTTATTTTGCTTTGTGGGTCATACCCGGCAATGCTCAGGGGTTACTCCTGGCTCTGCACTCAGGAATTACTCCTGGCGGTGCTCGGGGACCATATGGGATGCTGGGGATCGAACCCAGGCTGGCACAGGCCAGCTGCGTGCAAGGCAAACGCCCTACCCGATGGGCTATCACTCTGGCCAGGTGAGGAAGTTTTTTGGGGAATAAGTCCAAGGTAACCGAGTCTGTGGAGGGAGAATAAGCAGAGAGGGGTAAGGTATAAGAGTTCAGGTTCAAGTTCAGGGTCTGTTTACCAAGGTTACGACGTTGAAGTCAAATCCTCTGTAGGGCCATGTTAAAGGAGTTGAAGAGGAAACAAACCTGACCTGCTACATCAGCATTGGAGGCTCAGGCGGTCGGAAGTGTCCAACTATCCGCATGGTCCAACCCAGTTTGGGCGCCATATGTTAAGGCTTAAAAATAATTGAATTGGAGTGGAGATTGTGGCTTGACCCCTCATGAACCTTGAACCTGAGGCCTTGGGAGCTCCCTGAGGGAGGAGCCACAATATCCCCTCAATTTAGTTATTTTTAAGCCTTGACATACAGTAATAATTCTTATCTAACCCAGAAACAGACAATCAGATGCAAGTAAACATGTTGGAGCAGAAAGAACTTAGAGCAATAACGGAATCACAGTTAAGGGAGTGACAATGCTGGGGTTGGGTGAGAAATGGGGGTCTTTGGTGGTGGTAAGAGACATTGGACTGGTGTTAGAATGTTGAATACTTGAGACAACTGTACTTGGTAATTCACGGTGTTTAAATAAAGTTTAAAAAAGAGTGATAAGGAAATTCTTTGTTTTCTTTGTGATATTTTCTCTCTATTTTTTAAAAGAAGCATCTATAAAAGAGGACTAATTGCCTTTAATGTATGGATAGGATATATCATACTTTGTATTTATATAGACTTTCAGGAAATGATGTAGAGGACTGAACATCAAGAAAAAAGGGAAAATTGCTATTGAAAATTAGCTATTTTTAGGAAATCTTTATTTTAGTTAATTAAATATCATCGACACCCCTTTTGCAACTGTTTTTTTCCAATCCGGCCCAGATATGCTGAACTAGAGATTCTTAGACATGGGGCAGAGCTGCTACTAGCTCTCCCTGTGCCCAGGCGCTCATGAGGCACCCTGGGAGGCATAGCACGTTCTAGCCCTGGCCTGCCACCCCAGCAGAGCCTCACAACAAGCCAGACGACCCCTCCCGACTCCATGGGGCCCACTATTTTCCACATCCGGACTTCCCTCTCGTCACAACTTCACCCAGCAGACCAGACTATCACAGCCCGGCTCGCGTGGCCGCTAGCAGCCAGCGGTTCATCAATAAATGCTTTATTTAGAGGTGACTACAAGAGTATGCTACCCACACGGCAAGCCTGGCAAGCTGCTCATGTCGTATTTGATATGCCAAATACCAGTAACATTTATATTAGGTCATTCCCATGACCAAATATAATGATTTGAGGCTCTTTATGTTCCTGGAGCAAGCGGATTCCCTTGGGTTCTACTAGCATGAGACAGGACATATGGTGATATTACTGGTGCCCGCTCTAGCAAATAGATGATGAACGGGAAGAGAGTGATGGTATACATACACACACACACATACACACACACACACATACACACACACCCCATACCTGGTACTGCTGGGGGCCCAGGATACTCTGGGCATTGTTGCTTTAGTGGGAACCAGTTGTGCTTGGGTTGACCATGTTATATACCAGAGATAGAACTTAGGGCATCATACATGCTAGACATATGTTCTACTACTTGATCCATCTCCTGAACTTCAAGCTTCACTTTTAGAGCATTTTTAGTTCAGTAAATTAAATCATCTCTATATTTATTATTAATAATTGGATATTTTTAGAGATAGATTGCTATGAACTAAAGAAATTCTTCTCTTCAATCTATCTTCTGAATTTCTTTTGTGCCTTTCTAGGAATAAATTAATTTACATTTATGGGAATAAATTATTTACTTTTTAAGCTTTTTTGTGGGGGATCACTCGTGGCAATGCTCAGGGGTTACTCCTGGCTCTGCACTTAGGAATTACTGTTGGCAGTGCTCAGGGGACCATATGGGATGCTGGGTGGATATCACAGGGTTGGCCATATGCAAGGCAAATGCCTTCCCCACTGTAGCTCTGCATATATCTGGGCCCCAGAATATTTTTAATATTCCTTCAAAATTCATGAAGGAAATCAAAAGAATACTGAGAGATGACTCAATATTGTATACTGCTGAAGAACTACATGAAAACGTGAACTTTAATCCCCTAAAGTAAAATGAAAATTCACACTTGTGTGCTATGTACTCTATATTTGACTTAGTAGTAGTTAGCAGTAAGAGAATGCATCTATGAAGGAATTACTCCATCACTCTTCCAATTTTGCTGAACATATAACAAGTTGTTTAGTAAGGAAAATATTCTACACTTATACACCTGACCCCGTTGACAAACCTATTTATTTTACCTCACTGCATCGCATAAATGCAACATTTTCCCCCAGATTTTCATAGACATATTTTTATCTAGCTATAATAATTTATGGCATAAAATTCACATCACTGTAAGCTTTAAAAATGCAAATTTTATCAAGTCTCCTGCCTTTTGAAACCTCCTGATTGCTGTGAGAATAAGTGAAAAATTCCTTTTAAGATCTCAGCACCCTGTCTCTGTGGTCCATGCGCACCTCACTCACCTTACCTCACTTCTACTCTCAGTGTCTCAGCTTGCTCATGTGTACCAACATCTTATTAATATTCCTATTCTTTTCATTACATGGGGCAGAGCTGCTACTGGCTCTCACTGTGCCCAGCTGCTCATGAGGTGCCCGGGAGGGATGGCGGGTTCTAGCCCTGGCCCGCCACCCCAGCAGAGCCTCACAACAAGCCAGACGACCCCCCACTCCATGAGGACCTCCATTTTCCACATCCGGACTTCCCCCTCATCAGAACTCCACACAGCAGACCAGCCTATCACAGCCCGGTTCATCAATAAATGCTGGCTTTTGAGATGACTACAAGAGTATGCTACCCGCACGGCAGAGCCTGGCAAGCCACCCGTGTCGTATTTGATATGCCAGATACCAGTAACAATTATAGACCTCATTCACATGACCGGATGGAATAGTTTGAGGCTCTTTATGTTCCTGGAGCAAGCAGGTCCTTTGGGCTCTACTTGTATGAGACAGGTCATATGGAGATGTTACTGGTGCCCGCTCGAGCAAATCGAAGATGAACGGGAAGACAGTGATACAGTGATACAGTGATTCTTTGCATTGCCTAGTTGTAGTAAATTGAACAAAACTATGACAATTTCCAGAGGAAAAGATATTGAAAACTGCGAGGAGTTTCACAGAATTCTGGGAGGGCTTTCAGGAACAAAATTTAAGCCTGAGCCAATGGGAGAGGAAAGTGGACACACTGGTGTAGAATGTGGTGCTGGAACATCATACCTATGAAACCCTATCCTGAAGAGAATTGAAAATCTCAGTGCCTCAATTAAAATTTTATTTTTAACCTTTAAACTGAGGTATTGGGACTTACAATACTGTTAATTATACTTTTCATGCATACTGTTCCAAGCGCACCTGCATCCCCAGAGTGCCGTGTCCTTCCACCACTGTCGCAAGGACCCCACCGATACACACAACACACACACACACACACACACTCATACACACTCATGTAAATTAAGTTTTATAGACTTAATCTCCATTTTCAATACTTTGGCCATTGTAATTCTTTTCTGTTTCTTTATATTCCACACATGAGACAAATTTTTCGGAAAATGAGACCACACCTGCTTGCGCTTAGGGTATCTCCTGACTCTGTCCTCAGGGATCACTCCTGGTGGTGTTCAGGTACCATATGGAATGCCGGGTATTGAAAATGGGTTTACTGTAATATCTCTCCACCCACTATATTATCTCTCCATCCCAAGAGAGATCTTTTTCAAAAAATTACTGTAGAGTTGGTGATACCTACACACATATAGATGATTTAAGCTAAACTCCTAGAATTCCATAGTACTGCAAATCAATTATAATTTTTTTTCAAAATCTGTGTTTTTCTTTAGTAAAATGCACTTACATAGTTATGTGTAGTTATAGTTATATTTAAAATATAATTTTTAAAAAACTAGTTTAGTTATAGTTATATTTAAAATATAAAATTTAAAAAACTAGTTTTGTACCATTGCATTTCAAAATTGACATGAAATACATAAATCCTACAAATGTACAATTTAGTAAGAATGAAGAAAGAAATATTAATGATTTCAGAGAAAATCTGAACAGGCCTATACAAGCATAAAAGTGTTTTAAAAAGAAGGAAAGATACAGGAAATATAGAATATTTTATAACATAAATTTATGCTGGAAAACATTATATATTTTTCGTTTTGTTTTTGTTTTTAGACCACACCTGCTGAGGGCATACTCCTAGCTCTATGATCAGGGATCACTACTAGTGGTGCTTACAGGACCACATGGGATGCGGAGATGGAACCCAGGTCAGCTGTATTCAAGACAATTGCCCTACCTGCTGTACTATATTTTCAACCCCAGAAAATATTATAGATCACCCATAAGTATCTGAATTAATAAGTAAAGGACTGTAATAAAAATCTCCATGGATGTAACAAAATTACCTGAATAGACATAGATTATTCAATGTAAATAAAGTTTTACTTTACTACTGAAAAAGTATAAAATGCCTTAGCAAGCTTGACAAAAACAGATCTTTATGTAGTAGGGGTAGCCATAAAGGCCATGATTAAGTGTAATTCTCAATGGCAAATTACTCAGATTTGTCTTATAACTCCTTTCATGCTTCTTGCAAAACTGGTTTCAGGGGTAAAAATTCCCAAAGTTGCTGTTTGTCTATGAAGCTCTGTATCGTTCCTTCATATCTGAATTATAATTTAGCTGGATAGAGTTTTGTTAGTGAGGTATTCATTTCATTTTTTGTTTGATTTCTATTGCATCATGATTCTCTTCTGGATCCTAAGGTTTCATTCGCTACATATGGGTCTTTCATTTGCTAGGTAGAGGAGGAGGGATCCACATCTGGCGTTATTTCTGGCTTTGCACTCAAAAATTACTCCTGGCGGTGCTCGTGGGACCATATGGGATGCTGGAAATCAAACCCGAGTTGTCTGTGTGCAAGGCAAATGCCCTCCTGCTGGACTATCCCTCTGACCCCATTTATGGGGTTTTCTTTGTTAGTTCCTTCTTTGGTCTGGCTGTATTGGATATTTAGTCTCTTTTGAGTTTCGTCATGATTATAACATGTCTGGTATATTTCTATTTGGATCTGTTTTTGTTGGAACCCCCTTTTGCCTTTGAGTCTTGCTTTCTGTTATCCTCAACTTTGGGAAATTCTTAGCTATAATATCTTCCTCTAGCAGTTTCTTCATTGAATACTTCCAGGGACTTCACATATTCTTCAGGGACTCCAATGATTCTTTTACTGTTTATATTGATCTCATTTCACCGTTTTCTGTTAATTAATATTCAAATTTTTTTTCCCTTCTTCTGTTGTTCTCTAGAGGTTTCTTGAATCTCATGTGGGAGATCTTTGATCTTTTCCAAATCAAGTGCTGTTATTCTGCTGTTTTGCCTTTCCTTACATTATTCTCTCATTTCCATACTCTTCATTTCTGACACCTCTGAGTATAGTTTTCTCTGTTCTCTCAGTCATTCTTGTACATTGTTGACTACCTGTGACTTCATTTCTTTGAAATCATTAAACATTTCAACTTGGTGTTACTAAAGTCACTCTTAGAGTTCACAGAACTGATCTGTAGTGGTAGAGCCTCCCGGGTTATTATTTCCACTCATTGTACTTGGTGGGATTCTATGCAACTTCCATTTTTGGTTTGTCGTGCTCCTGGTGTGGTGAGGGTGAATCTTTATATTTAGTCTTTTCACAAGTCCTGAGGAATTAGGTTAGTGGTTGCTCTTCTCCTTCTTTACCTGTCTTCACTCAGTGACTGGAGTCTGAATGTGTGATGAAGAGAGCTGTTGGTTTAAGATATGTGGAAGCAATTGCTGATAGAGGAGGGTAGGTGTGAAGGCTGCTGAAACCTGCTGGAAGGGTGGGAAATCAGCTTCTGGGTCCAAAAATGCCTGGCAATGTCAGCTTGGGCCCAACCTCACTTGGTGGGTTGTAGGATCAAGCAGAGGTTGAGGAGATGTGGTGAGTGAACTTGCAGAGAAGACCTCAATTTAAGTTTTTAAAAACACAATAAAGAACAGAAATTAAATAGTCGAAAACCATGTTCTAAACCACTTCAAACCCTGTAGAAATCATTGCCATCAAGTCCAATAAGTGACACTTTATATTGCCAAATACCTTGCCAAAACAATTTGTTCATGTTATATTAGCTAACACCTACACAAAACTCTTCTTTCATTTCTGCTTTTCTTCCCTGTGGTAATTCTTTCCACATCGATCTAGGGATATGGGGAAGATGAACATTTCAAGGTTTTTTTTTATTTGCTTGTCTTTATTTGTTTTATGCTTACATTGAACTCTGACCCTTGTCAAATGTATTAAATGAAAAATTTATCAAATAAGACACAGGTGGACTGGAGCGATAGCACATTGGTTAGGGCATTTGCCTTGCACGCAGCCAACCAGGGTTTGATCCCCAGCATCCCATATGGTCTCCCAGCACCGCCAGGATTGGATTAATCCTGAGTGCAGAACCACAAGATACCCCTGAGCATTGCCGGGTGTGACCCAAAAAGAAAAAAAAAATACAGGATTTTGATGCTCTCTGATCAAATAAATACAGAGATAGACAGACAGACAGACAGACAGAGAGACAGACAGAGAGACAGACAGAGAGACAGACAGACAGATAGACAGACAGATAGATAGACAGATAGATAGATAGATAGATAGATAGATAGATAGATAGATAGATAGATAGATAGATAGATAGATAGATAGATAGACAGACAGACAGACAAGTAAATAAATAAATGAGCCAATTTCTACTCATTTCAAATACTCAACTGGTAAGTCTCTCTAGAATGTCTTTATCACTGCTTTCTCCAAGCTCAGAGCAAGTCTTTCCTGATGTATGTTCAATATGTTCTACTTCCTGCTAGCCTGTTTTAGGGATCTATTACTTGCTGTTTTGCATAGGCTGAATTTTTGTACTTTTATGACTTTAAACTTTTCAAAATTAAATTCATTTCACGAAAATGGGTGAGGGAAGAGGTCACATTCAGCAGTGTTCAAGGATTTTTCCTAGCTCTGTGCCTAGGGGTCACTCTAGCAGGACTCTGGGATCGTAAATGGCACAGAAGATTGAATCTTGGTTGCCCACATGTAAATCAAATGCCCTACCCACTAAACTATCCCTCCATACCGCAATTTACAAATATGAACTATTACCCAAAATCCATACCTCTCCCTTCATCTCCAAAATTATTTTTTACAATATTTTTCAGTGTTTTTATCATTTTCAAGTTTCTATGGGTGAAGATATGGTTAATAATCGGCATCCTTGAATATCAGCATGTTCTTCCATTGTTTTCATAGAATACACAAATTCCTAATGTTTTAATATAGTCCACATTGACTAGAATTAAGATCATTTGTTTTAGAAAAATCAGTGTCATAGATATGACTGTCATGTTTGCATATTCACTTATATGTGCATAATAGGATATATAACAAGAAACAGATTAATATATTGAAACTACAAATTGTTATAATAATGCAAGTAAGAAATTATCCACTGAAGTCATAGAGATAATACTGTGGGCGAGTCTCTTGCTTTGCAAGCAGCAGTAAATATGGATTCTATATCTGGCACAACATATAATCTCCCAAGCCCTACTAGGTGTGATTCCTAAGTATAGAGCCAGGAGTAAGTGCTGAGCACAGTCAGGTGTGGCCCCTAAAACAAAAAATGTATTATGCGCTAACCCCTGTAATTAAACTTAATGGAGATTAAAGAGGCTATTAAAATTTGCTAAATTTAAGACAAATATAGCAGGCATTGAATAAACAACTTTATATAGATACAAACAAGTGAGTAAGATGTTTTGGTCCATTCTATTTTATTTGTTATTACCTATTCTTCAAAGTTCAACTCCTCTTTCAACTTGAAAATTGATCTTTGAGGGATTCATTTATTTATTAAGCATTTATTGATTTATTCTGTGAAAGGAGTCAGAATATAATGTTGAGCAAAGCATACACTTCCTTGTCCCTCATGAACTTTACAGTCTATGGAAGTCAGAAATTTTTTACTGAAATATGGAAGATATTTATTTTAGAATTACATTGACATATAGGTGTATAATAGAGTCTTAGGTAATGACTATATGATGTGAAAACAAATATAGGATTCCTAAATAATTAGAAGTTTGTTTTTCAAATCTAGTGTGAAAGGTCAGAAAAGTCCCCCTTGACTGATGTTAAAGTAGGTAAAAGTGCATACAGATACAGAGGTATGATAGGTAAAGTTAGAGTGACCAGATAGAGACATTGACATTTGATGCTTTCAGAAGGAATGGACAGATGAATTGACTAGAGGGTTAGTGTATAGTGGTATTCTTGTGTGTGTGTGTTGTGTGTGTGTTTGTGTGTGTGCATATTGTTAAGCTTTTTTATCTTAGCCAGTTCTAGTCAGCCTTCTCTGAAATAGCCACAGACTTTTGGGTATCTGTGCTAATCTCTGCATTGTTAGATATTACCAAATATGTTGATATATATAGTTTTATCAAGAGTCTCACATATTTGATATTTGATCATCCGCTAATGTCTGATTTGTTTTTCTCATCCTCTAACACCCAGGAGATAGTTGCTCACTCTCCTACAAGAATTCATTTAGGTCAGCTTAAGAATTATCCATTTCCGTAATGTTTCCTTTCAGTAATTTTCCACTCATTGATTCCCCTGTCCATTTCTTTAGCTACAAATTCCCACTGTACCTTGCTATATTTTACCTTGATCCAGTGTCTTTCAGCTACTACAAAATCACATTGTCGTAGTCCATTGACTTAGATCTATAGTTTCATTAATGAAGTCTTCATATCTTTAACAAGTGTCTTGAACATTTTTTCTTCATTAGTTTATATATTTCTTCTTGTGACACCCAATTGCCAAGCTTATGTCTAGTTTATCACCGATACCTTGTGAAATCTTGAGGGTGAAACTAGGAAAATTGGTGTAGAGCACATCAAGATGAATGAGGAGAACTATGAAATATGAAGTAGCTCTAAGTGTATAGCTCAGATGTACAGAGAGAAATGTACAGAAGAATATCTTCTGTGTTCTTGTCTTTATTATGTTCCTTTAATTAATAGAGTATAGTTTCTAAATTATTTAAATTCCAGAACAATACCTGTCTCTGATCCTCCTCTCACACAATTCACTTTATCTGACATGGTTTTCTGGCCCCACAGCTCATGATGTTTTCAGCTATAACAAGAGTTTGGGTTTACTTATTATTGTCCTATGTACTCTACATTCTGAACTCCCTAGTTCTTTTATATAACTTTATGAAACCACTTATATTTCTATTTAAATCACTTGGGGTCCACAATCCCTCTGTCACACTGCAAGCTCTTAGAGATAAACTGCAATAAGAATTTAATTTTCTCATTGTGGGTTTGCTTGCCCTCAGGCTGCTGCCAAATGTATCCAGGAACATTAGCAATTTGTAGCAGTTCCAAACCAACATCATTTATAAGACGGCAACCAAACTGCACTATGATTACATAGAAATTAGAGCAATCAATAGATTTAGTGCTTTTCCTTTATAATACATATGATCCAGTAGGCTAAAAAACAGCATGTTAGTGCACGAAAGTGTGCTTCCCTTCTTTAATGATCACATGAAAATACACTATGACAAAGTGTAATGAATCGAGTCCTATTCTATATATGGTCTTTTTCAGGCATCTGACTCCTTTAAATATGAGCTTCTCCACAAGATCTTATTTGCCTGGTCAAGGCTCTAAAGAAGATGTGAAAAATCAATTGATGTGCAGTTCTTAATGTGTAACAGTGACTACTGAATACAACAAAATTGTCACAGACTTGCATAGTAAAGTATTTTTAAATGGTTTCCATTCAACAGCATATATTTCCTGTAATTGGATGAAATCATCTTTACAAGAAGAAAAAAACTGAAGCTGGCTGTAGAGTTTTCTCATTGGAAGATGTTGCTATGTGATACGCATTGTCCCACCAGGAAAGCCTCAGAAAACTACATGTTCATTTTAGCTTTAGCTGTGTGACTGTGAGACACCAGAAAGAGATTAGCCTTCTGCAAGAAATTTGCTGAACAATGCACCAAACACTTTCATGTACTGAATCTATCAGACTTAATTTCCAGAATATTTGATGTGTAGCTAACAAAATTTACATGATATTGTAATAAAATAGACATTTAAGTAAATTTAATTTTGAAAAAGTTACTACTGATTTCATCAAATGCATTCAAGATTTTCTTACAGATTTTTTTTACTGATGAAAAAATACAAAAATTAAAATATAATCATTTGAAAAACAACTGATTATCAGAGATGAGAAGGCTACGTCTTGGAAGAATTTCAAAAGAACTTTAAAAAGCTGTTTTTAATATGTGTGATTAAATTAATTAATCCTATTCCCACTTTAATCATGAACTCAAAGTAATAAAATATATGATCCCAGATTTTTGCCTGAAGAAACTCAGCAAATGGATTATTGCATTCTGTAGACTATTCTGGGAATCAATGTCTGGGCAGGAAAAACTGTAAGTTTGGCATTTTGGCTATTAAGAATGAAAAGTCATTTGGGCTTAATTTAATATATTTAATTTTATTTGGGATAATTTAGGTTTATTTCAATGATCATAAATTTACAATCTCCTCTTAAAATTTTTAATTTCCTCCTAAACACATTTTTCATGACAAAAGCTCATCTTATGTGACATTTGAGAGACTTACAGACATGGGGCAGAGTTGCTACTGGCTCTCCCTGTGCCCAGCCACTCATGAGGCGCCCGGGAGGGATGGCAGGTTCTAGCCTTGGCTCGCCACCCCAGCAGAGCCTCGCAACAAGCCAGATGACCTCCCCACTCCATGAGGGCCTCCATTTTCCACATCCAGACTTCCCCCTCATCAGAACTCCACCCAGCAGACCAGCCTATCACAGTCCAGCTCGCGAGGCCGCTTGCGGCCGCGTGGTTCATCAATAAATGCTGGATTTTGAGATGGCTACAAGAGTATGCTACCTGCACGGCAGAGCCTGGCAAGCTACCCATGTCGTAGTTGATATGCCAAATACCAGTAACAATTATAGACCTCATTCCCATGACCTGATGGAATGGTTTGAGGCTCTTTATGTTCCTGGAGCAAGCAGGTGCCCTTGGGCTCTACTTGCCTGGACAGGACATATGGAGATGTTACTGATGCCCACTCAAGCAAATCGATGATGAACGGGAAGACAGTGATACAGTGATGTGACATTATGCTGCAGTCTTATTAAAATTCTTTGATTGAGTTACTAAAAAGCATAACAGAAGGGAAGAGGCACTATTACAATAAAATCAAAGAAAGGAAGATATTCAGTTTGCTAATTTATAGAAAACTCTCCTCTTAAGGCATTGGATGACCATATATTTTTCTTGTTTAATACTGATTTCCTCATCTGTGCTGGTATTTCCTTTTGTTTTAGTGATTATGACTGTTTTATTGGAGAGAGTTAGGGGATCTCATGACACACTTCTTAGATTGTCACATAGTGCCCCCAATTTAAGAGTTGGCTTTATTATACAAAGGTGTCTGGGAGTTGGTCACACAATTGCTAAATACAGATAAAAGTGAGGATTCCCCACCATTCATTTTATGCCATCTCACGCATTTCCCCCAGCTTATTGCTTTTCTTTATGATGTTGTATACCTATCAGAAAATAGTCAGTGAATTGTGAAAATTTATCTCTTAAATATTTGCATGACTCTTGGTTTTTAATTGATCAGAGTTTATAATAATGTTCCCAATATGTATCCTAATATTTTTATCATTAAAACACTTAAGATTATTAATTGAGCAGTAATACATAGCTTTAGATAAGTGGTTTCTACTAGTTTAATGATGTAAAAACATGTTATGAGATAGAATTGTTTGTTGTAACAGGATTTAAAACACCAGATAATCATAACAAGATTCATATTATTATAAGCAAGCAAAAAAAAATCAAATAACTGAAAGTTGAAAATGAAAGCTTACTTGTAGATCAAATGAGGTGAGGAGGAAAAAATGTTATTATGTTTCAGTCCATTAAGTAAACAATCTCTCTATTAGTGCATGGTGAACTGAATCTGGGTCATCAAAAATAGCTTTAGAGAGAAACAGATTGATTCCTACAAGAAGGGAATTTTCATGAACACTAACCAGTTCATTTGGTCTCAAGAGATAGCAGTTTCATATGAGAGAAGATGTGGAAAGAATAAAGAAAGCATGAAAAAGAAACCAAATGTTAAAAGGACAGAAACCAAAAGCAAAAGAGAGAGTTTAGAGCAAATAGACTTAGACTTAAAGAAAAAAATGGAATCTGAACAGGGACTATCTTTGGGTAATTTAAGTCTGAGAGGGAGAAGAATATTCTTTAATGACTTGTAAGTTGAACCAAACAAATATACGTTGTGCTGAAATTCAATAGGTGATTTTGATTATGTAAAATTGCCTACTAAATCAACATATAATCATACAAAAACGAATCCTTTATCACGGATTATAGAATTATAAGCTATAATCATTAGCATTATAGCTTATATCACTAAGCTTTATAAGTGATATAACTTATAAATGATATAGCTTATATCACTTAGCATTATAAGTTTGCTGCTAATTAATAGTTCTAAGATAAAGAGGCAACAGTAACAGTTGATTGTCAAGTGAATTAGGAATGATGTGATATGTTTGTTATAGAAAAAACAATATAAGCAAAGCAAAATTGTTAATTGTGTTAATATTACACAATTGTATTAAATTTATTATTAAATTAATATAATATAGCACATTATTACTATATACTATATAATATATGTTATATGCTAATGTATATTATATGTAATATATATAATATTCTTTGGTAACAGAATATGTTTCTTTGATAACAGAAATTTTTAACTTACACACAATATACACATACTCATATGTAGATTGGGCTATAATATATACGTGATTTAACAAGTTATTTTCAGTTTCTTTGAACACCCTTTCATTACTGAACATACTTTTATCTTGAATATTCATCTTGTATAATTATTTAACTTATCTTCATTTGATTTTGTCAGCATCATTTATCTTTCCTGTATAATTTACTGATAATTATGTTCCAAGTAATGCATAGCCCACACTAAATTTCTGCTTTCATGAAACAATGAAGAAAGAAAGAGAAAAGAAAAGAAGGAAGGAAGAAAGAAAGGGAGCAAAAGAAAATTCTCTTTAGTTTATTAGCTTCCTCTAAATACTTTAATGCTTACTTGGAGTCCTACATAGTAGTTTTCATTCTACAGCTTTTGCATGTCCCTATACCTGAGTATTATAATTATTTCTCTGGTAAGATCTTATATTTAAATATTAGCAGTTTTACTGTATTAATTTCAAGTTTCTGTTGGTCAAATATATTTGTAATACAAAACTCAAGCATGTTAGGTATATAGCATCCATTTTAAATATCTTGAAATATTTTCTTTTATTAAAGCCACCATATTAAATAGGAGACCCTATTTTTATACTACCTGTAATAAGGGACTAATATGCAAGACACATAATACACTCCAAAACTCAAAAACAAATAAAGCAAACAATCTGATCAAAAAATAGGAAAAAGTGAGTGGGCTAGTTCCCATCCTATCAGCCACTTCACAGCTGCTCCCATAACCCAAGGCAACTGTCAAACCTCCAACTGGGCTGCTGAGTTCAATATTCTGGATTTTCCTGGAGCACATCTTTTAGACTCTACAATGCTGACATCCCAATAGCAGCACACCAAATTGATTGAATATATGGTAGGAGTCAGCTAATCTATATTAACAAAAATATTAACAAAAGAAGGCGTACTTAAATAATAACAGCTTAGAGAACCCTCAGACAAAAACTAGTGTCACCATGGTGATATATAACAATTTTCACAAATTCTTTTCAACAGAACTTGTTGGATCACTCTGTTAGTCATTTAGTGGTATATATAAATGTAAAGGAATATAAAACAGTTATTATGGACCTGCTCTGGGAAAGGCATGAAGTGTGTTTGGGATAATCAAGACAATGGAAGAGGGAACATGACCGTGGTGATAGAATGGGTGTTGAAATATGCAGTGCCTGTAACAAATCATCATGAGTACCTTTGTAAACCATGATGTTTAAATAAAGTGGCAAATGGGGAAAATGGATAAACATATACTTCACATTGCAATGAATCCTACACATAGGATGACTAGAACATACACATAACAAGCAGGCACATGAAAATATGCTCATTATCACTGATTATCAGAGAATACAAATAAAAGTGACATGACATTTTGCCTCATGTGTTGAGAATGGTCTGAATTTTTTTTTTTCTTTTTTTGGGTCACACCCAGCGATGCTCAGGGGTTACTCCTGGCTCTGCACTCAGGAATTACTCCTGGTGGTGCTCAGGGGACCATATGGGATGCCGAGGATCGAACCCAGGCTGGCATGGGCGGCCGCGTGCAAGGCAAATGCCCTACCACTGGGCTATATCACTCCAGCTCCAGGTCTATATCTAAAAGAGGAGTTAAAAAGGAAATTTATTCCTTTTGGCCCCTGGGGCAAAAAGTATGGATACGTGAAAAATTAAAAATAGAACTCCCATAAATCAGTTATTATTCCTCTTGGCATCTGTTCCAAGAACACCACAAAAAGTTGATTTATAAATATTCATGAGGGCTAGAGAGATAGAAAGTAGTTAAAGTGTTTGCCTTGCATATGGTAGACCCAGGTACTATATCCAACACTGTTGGATGACAGGCTTAGCTAGCTTGGGACCTTTGCTTACAGCTTAATCTACTTACATGTTCTTAAGCCAAGGTTCATTCTAATGAGATCTCTCCTCCTATGTAAACACTGATGGGGATGTGTGGCATTTACAGAAGTCACCTTGACTCTGAATAATTTCTGACTTACACATCTACTAAGACTTCTATATTATCTAGATTGGGCCACAACTCCTCTTTATATCCACTGCACCCAGCATGGGACAGTTAGAATTTACCAGGAGACTGCCACCCTGGCTATATTGAGACTATCATTTTAGATGATAGGAAGGATCATACTAGTTTGCTCTCAAGCAGGATAGCATGACCCTTTCAGTACACGGAGAACAAGATACTCAGAATCACCCTGGTGCAGATAATAAATACGAAGGAACTTGTAGGAACCATCTAGATAACATGAAGTCCATGAAATTAAGATGTATTTCTTTATACCAGCCCCCTTCAGTGTTTTACATAAGAGATAGTCTCAGAAGAAGGGATTAGTCCTTGACTAACCTTTTGTTTATACTATAATAGGGTGTGGCACCACCTTTCTACAAGCTGTGTAGTGTTCTTTGTTGATAGGACCCTCCCTATCAACAGTTAGAATTACTTTGGTGTACACAAGGGAACTGACTTGATGCACTCTTCCCTTTCTCCCCTTCTTTTGGGTAGGGCTCCTCTTGGGTGAGATCTTACCTCTTTGGTGGGAGACTTGGAACCTCGTGTATGATCTAAGTTCTGAACAGAGCTAGAGTTCTTACATTATATTGGATTGTGGTGGTAGAGCTTCTGCACTATTGAAAGCCTTTTAGGAGCTGCGCTGGACTCCGGAGTTTTCATCTGGCCTGCCCTCAGGAGGTAGAAGAGAAGTTCTGTCCTGATATTGTTGGGGACCCCAGTTGCTCCCGACACAACACCACATATGGCCCCTGAGCACCGACCACCAAGAGTGATTCCTGAGCAGATTTAGGAATAAGTTTGAGCACAGCTGGTTGTGGCCCCAAAACCACCCTCATGTGCTCCCCCCCAATAGATTAATGCCTACGGTGTTTAATGCAATACTTAATGGTCAAGATGTGGAAACAACCCAAATGTTCTAGGACAGAATAGTGCTTGAGGAAATTCTGACAGAATACTGCTCAAATATAAACAAAGATGAATGTTATTGTTTACCAAAATTTGGATGGAACTAGAAGATATCATATAAAGTAAAAAAGCCAGAGGGAAAAATGTCAAAGTCTGGTTATCACCATGAATGTAGCATATAAAATAAACAATGAAAAATGGCGAATGAAGACAAACACTTGAATTCTGGCAATAGAAATAATTTAAGAAGCTGGATAGAAGGTTAGTGCGTTGAAGGAAGAGATGACTAGAAGCAACATAAGACTGTGGTGGTGGTTTTGGCACTGTTAATGCTGGTAGATAGGTAGCAAGCCTATAAACCAAAAAGCATAAACATTAACAGTATTTTTGCAATGATTGCCCCAAATAAAAATCATAGTAACAAATAATAAGAAATAAAACATCAATAGCTTATGAACACATTGATATTTTAAAAACTGTTATCTGCTCTACTTGCTGTCTGATGGATTGCTGTCTTCATGATGGTCTTCATCCCAGACACTTCTCTCCTGCTGTTCCCATCTAGACCTGGTAATCTCAAGATCAGATACACAGCTGCTATTTGGGAATCCTTTAGCCTCATAACAAAAATTCCATTTTCTGCTTACTTTTGAGAGTTTCTCACTAAATTGGACAGCACAGTCTATAATACATTTACCCAAAAGGATGATAGAGACATCCATTTTCAATCTTTCATATGCAATCAGGATAGAGTATGCAGTGTTGGAATTTACAGTACCTTAACATTCAGATACATCTTTGATACATCTGAATTTATAAATTGAAATGATTTCCTTCAAAAATATCGGTAAAGAAGCTTTTCAGTTTTATATAATTCCATTGGTTTATCTTTACTTCCATTTTCTTTGTCAGTGGTTTTTCGTCTTTGAAGATGTCTTTAGCTTCAATTTTGTCGGAGCGATTTTCCGATGTTTTCATTGATGTCCCCTATAGATTCATGTCCGCTGTTGAGATATTTAATCCATTTTGATCTGACTTTTAAGCATAGCGTTAGAAGAGTGGTCTAAGTTCACTTTTTACATGTAGCTGCCCATTTTTCCAAGCACCACTTGTTGAAGAGGCTTTTTTTGCTCCTTAATATTTTTTGCTCCTTTATAGAAGATTAAGTAATCATATATTTGAGAAGTTTTTGCACCTTAAAAAGAAACGGTGATCAAGATACAGTGACAGCCCAAAGAATGGGAAAGAATATTCACCCAAAGGCCATCTGATAAGAGGTTAATATCCAGAATGTATCAGGCACTGGTAGAAATTTACAAGAAGAAAACAGCCAGCCCCATCAAAACATGGGGAGAAGAAATGAACAGTAACTTCCAAAAAGAAGAAACTCAGGTGGCCAAAAGGCATATGAAAAAGTGCTCTTCAACATTAATCATCAGGGAAATGCAGATAAAAAAATGAGGCATCATCTCACACCATAGAGACTGGCACACATCCAAAACAGCAAGAACAACCGGTGCTGGCATGGACGTGGAAAGAAGGGACTCTTATCCACTGTTGGTGGGAGTGCCAACTTGTCCAGCCCTTTTGGGGAGCAATATGGACATTCCTGCAAAAGCTAGAAATTGAGCTCACATTTGACCAAGCAGTACTACTCCTGGGAATGTACCCTAGAGACCCAAAAACACTCAGCAGAAGCACTATGTGCACTTCTATGTTCATCGCAGCTCTATTCACTATAGCCTGAGTCTGGAAACAACCTAAATGCCCGAGAACAGAAGACTGGCTAAAGAAACTGTGGTACATGTACACAATGGAATACTTTGCACCTGCCAGAAAAGATGACATCATGAAATTTACCTGCAAATGGATGAACATGGAGATTATCATGCTGAGTGAAATTAGTCAGAAGTTAAAGGACAGATATAGAATGACTGAATTCATTAATGGGATACAAGTAAATACCAGTGTTCTGCTAATTATGGGAAATGGTAACACCAGAGTAGAACTCAGTATTGAATATACACAGAGACTTACATGATAAACCCTAAATGTCTTTAGGGCAAGTCACAATGTGTAAGGAGAGAGAGAGAGACAAAGAGAGAGAGAAAGGAAAAGAAAAAGTGCCTGTTAGAGAGGTAGGCAGGTTGGTGAGTGGAGCGAATGTGGGGACATTGATGGTGGGAATGGGACACTAGTGGAGAGACAGGTGCTGGAACACTGTATGACTGAGACACAATTATGAACTCTTTGTAATTGTATATCTCATGGTGGTATAAAAAAAAAAAAATGTATTAGTAGAGTACAGATTTTCCAGGTACTAAAATTCAAGGAAAAAATATTTTTATGCCTCTTGAGTCATATTTTTTTTTTTTTAAAGACTTTGTAGAGTTTTTATTCCTGATATTCTGAAATGTGATGATGGTACATTTTGCTAAATTTAAAATTCTTTTTCTGACAGACAGGCAGACAGACTGTCAACTTGAAGAAATTTATTATGTAGAATTTTGGTAGTTTCCTGCAATGAAGATTCTTTTTCATTTCTATTCACCATTTCTGGCATTTCTTTTATAAAATACAGACAAAAATTTCTAGTATTTTAATCCTCCATATATTTTTCTTTTTGAGAAATATTATTAGCTTACTTTTCAGTCAATTATTTTGCTTTTAATAAGTCAAACACACACATACGCTTTAATTTAATGAACTGGATGTTCTAACTACTACTTTATTGATATTACTGTTACTATTACAATGATGATTATATTTAAGTATTTACTTTTTCTCCAAACAATTAGGTTTTCTTTAGAAAATATTTTTACTTTATGTATTGTGTAATTTTTTAAAATTTTATTTATTTTATGAATAAATAAAACATAGAGATCCACACAATTTCTAACTTTATATGTGACTAGAAGAACTATTATGAGTGACTTGAACAGTACTGTTAATTGCACACACAGCAGGGTAACAGGCATAGAGTTTTCTCCATAAGCCAGAAACCACAGGTTCACTGGTACCTCCCATCTCCTACACAGAGATAAGTCCTTACTACTGAAGCCAAGACACTCTGTTAGAAGCTTTAAGACCTGATACTGTAGAATGCAAGAGAGTTCAAGAATAGCACCTAAAAACCTGCTTTACCTCTCCGTCACAGACGGGTGCTTTGAATATGTTGTAAAGAAGAGAAACCAAAAGCATACTTAATATATTATCATCAAGACAAAGACTATTCTGGCATTTTGGCCATACCTAAGGAAACTATTTACTTTCTACAAATCATGCAATTAATAGGTAAAGACAGTTTTCCATGTATACATTGACTTAGTTAAGTAGAACCAGCTCTAAAATGATCTGTCTTGCTCACACAGTCATTGTTCTCTGAAATAAAGTAACCAGATTACTTTATTTTAAGGAATGTGGATTTAGTTTGTTCAGCCTGAAATAATTGTATATAAAGTTACTGGTTTACTTTATATACAATAAAAGTAAAGGAAGAGAGCGACATGGAATGCCTTCAAAGGCATTGAAGAAATCGCTAAAAGGACAAAGAACCTCTGGCTCGGGCACATCTCTTTGACTCTACCATTCTCCCTGCATTAACATATGCCTCAGAGACCTGGGCCCTAAGAAAGCAGGATGAGAATGCTATTCAGGTCTTCCAGAGAGGAATCGAAAGAGCTATGCTTGGAATATCACACCGAACTCAAGTGAGAGAAGGAAACCAGAGCTCCGACCTCCGTCGCTGTTCCAGAATCAGGGACACTGTCTCGTTTGCCAAGGCATAGAAAATAGATGGACTGGATAAGTAATGCGATTTGGAGATGACCGCTGTACTAGATCTGTTACCCACTGGATCCCACAGGATGTCAAAAGATCACATGGCCGCCCACCTACAAGATGGTCAGACTTCCTTGTCAAGACCCTGAAGGAACGGTTTGAGGCTCTCCATATTCCTGAATCAACCAGATGTAATTGGGCTACATTGGCATGTGATAGGTCCAATGGAAATGTTACTGGCGACCGCTCAAGCAATTTGATGAATAACGTGATTCAAGTGATCAAGTGAAAGTTACTGGTTTACACTTGTATTAAAAAAAGGTAAATTACATTATCTTTAAACCTTTTCCTATCTGCAAAACAGAGATGATAGAGTAATTTATAAGCTTGGTGTAAATGCTAAATTAAAACTAATATGTCTATGCCCAGGGCCAAGATCATAATAAGAGTGCAAAATTTTTGAATATTACAAAACTAAGGGCTAGGAATGGAATGGAGTAAATTATGTACAGAATCTGTCATTTTTCTTATACTTTTGTTCAGTGTCGAAGTCTTTGTACAATTACAAAGGTGGCTCCAGGTCAAGAGTTTTTGTGTTATGGAGCTTCTCTAGTGTCTTCCTCAGTTATTGCTAATGATTAGCAAAAATTTGGATGAGACTAAATTTAGTGTTATGACATTTCTCGACATGGAGCATCAGTGGACATCAGCAGTAAAGATATCTTCAGATTTTACAGTAACAGCTGTAACTACTGTGTGGAAGCAGAAAGAGGGGAAATGGAAAATGATCATGGTTATAACAATGATTACTAAGAAATATTCTGTGGAGAATCTGAGTAATGTTGATACCAGGAACAATTGTGTTGAAGGTGGAAAAGTTATGAACGTTACATAAAGGAACTTTTGATGTATGATTTATATCTTTCTAGTGTGATTTATGATTTATATGACATTTTACTATGATGTATGATTTCTTTCTTTCATTCATTCATTCATTCATTCATTCATTCTTTCTTTCTAAAACAAGACTTTTTATTATGATTCTGTTAATTGTTTTCTCACTCCCTGAATGGGATGATTTAGTTTATGAGGATTATGATTAAAATAGATTGATGACTTTAACTAGATTCCTTTTTGGAGAAACTCAATTGGCCTTGTATAATCCACAATCTACACAAAAATATCTCTAAAGTACTTTACCATATTGTTGGGGGAAGGCTGGATTCCCTGACTGTATCAGGAAATGAGTTTCCTTTTACTTCAACGGCTGGTACAGATGGACAGACCACAAATTCAGCATGGTTACAAAAAGCGGCTTTTACAAATCACCAATAATTAAACAACCATGCCATAACAATCTCAAACGGTAGGAAATCCCAAAACTCTAGCTTCTGGCCAAACCTCTGACCATGTTTTCAGGCTGAGATATTCCATTAAGATTGACAACTATCTTTTTCTTCCTAGGACCTTTTATCTCCCAAAACCCTCCAAAGGTCAGGGGAGACAAAAAAAACATCCTCTGCATCACCAATATATAAAAAAAAGAAAAATAGCTTCTAGGAGCAGATGCTTGCTAGGCCACACCTTTGGGACAGCTCCATACATATGCTAATGCCAAGGCCTGAGTCCCTGCTTCCCAAGTAGACTCTTATGCAAAGCACTTATGGAGAGGTGGAAATACACCTAAGAATAAAAGTATCTCAGGATTTAATAAATGGAGAAATAACATTACAATTTTAGATAATGAACTTCATTAAGCCATATGTATTTCTCAAACACCCACAAGGTCCATTTTCTATTCTGTAAATTTTGGGTGTTCTGCCTTTGGTTATTACTGGCTAAAAAAAGACAAAGAACCTCCGGCTCCGGGCACATCTCTTCAACTCCACCATTCTCCCTGCATTAACATATGCCTCAGAGACCTGGGCCCTATGAAAACAGGATGAGAATGCTATTCGGGTCTCCCAAAGAGGAATCAAAAGAGCTATGCTGCCCGGGTTCGATCCCCGGCATCCCATATGGTCCCCTGAGCACCGCCAGGAGTAATTCCTGAGTGCAGAGCCAGGACTAACCCCTGAGCACCGCCGGGTGCTGACCCCCAAAAAAAAAAGCTATGCTTGGAATATCACGCCTCACTCAAGCGAAAGAAGGAATCGGAGCTCCGACCTCCAAAGCTGTTCCAGAGTCAGGAACGCTGTCTCATTTGCCAAGGCATTGAAAATCAGATGGGCTGGACATATAATGCAATTTGGAGATGACCACTGGACTAGAGCCGTTACTGACTGGATCACATGGGATGTCGAAAGATCTTGTGGCTGCCCACCTACAAGATGGTCAGACTTCCTTGTCAAGACCCTGAAGGAACTGTTTGCGGCTCTTCATATTTCTGAATTAACCAGATGCCATTCGGCTACATTGGCACGTGATAGGGTCCAATGGAAATGTTACTGGCGCCCACTCGAGCAAATCGATGAATAACGGGATGTCAAGTGATCAAGTGATCAAGTGCTTTTGGTTATACTGAGAGTCAAGTTTGCTTGCCGGAGGCAATCTTAGCATGGCTCCTTCCTAGATCTTAGTAGAGCTATATCTTAATGGAGGATTCCTTGTGGACAGGCTTCCTCCTGGTAAATTTTAGATGTGCAGCTTGGGGGCCTGTGGGGGTTATAAGAAAAGTGCTCCAACTACCTGGCATAGAATTCATGATAGAAATTATGCTATTCCAAGAGTTAAAATCAAACTGCCTTTTTCAATCCTGGCATAGCTGACATAGAATTCATGATAGAAATGATAACCCTATTCCAAGTGTCAAAATCAATCTGCCTTTTCTAATCTTGCTCCCCATATCCCATTGTGATTTGCACAAGGGGGACCTGATTAGCACGAGGGACTGGCCTCATGGAAAATGCAAATAACTTTGAGCTGCAGAGACCCAGAGTTTACTAGGGCTGTCCTCCAAGATCATATTATTTATAACCCTGTTTCCAAGTACATTAGATGTCCATGTCTCCATGCACTACATTTGTTGATCCTTGGAATTTGTTACAAGTTTTATGCTATGATCCAAATGTTAAATAATTATAAAGCTAATAATTATAATTAATAATTCATACATAATTAATAAAATATTATGTTCCAGATTTAATTAATACTTTCCATTTGAAGTACAATAATGAAATACATATTTTCTGAAGATCTATGGACCTAAAAAGTAGAAAGAGAAATCTAGTAATTTTTATATTCACATACACTTGGGGTGAGATGTTATGCTTTTGTGCTTTTTTTTTTATAAATTAACAAGTATATGGCTGCAGGAAATGATAATATTCTATTTTTCCTAAAAGTTTCAATTAACTTGATATCTGATCAAGTAGTTTGATATTCCTTTTTTATTTTTTAATTTTTTTAATATTTTATTGTACCACCTTTAGATATACAATTTCAAGATGTTCATGTTTGAATTTTGGTTGTACAGTGTTCCAACACCCATCCCTCCACCCCTACCCATCTCCCATAACCAATGTTCCCACCGCCTCCCCCCTTCCCCCCCCCCAGCCTGCCTCCATGGCAGGCTTTTTATCTCTCTCTCTCTCCTCTCTCTCTCTCTCTCTCTCTCCCTCTCTCTCCTCACTTCCCTTTCTTACACATTGTAGATTGTGATATATTCTATGACATGATTGGTTTCACTAGTTTAATGTACCGCATCTGGACCATGAAAATGGCAGCTATTATGGTGAGCAAGTCTCATCCAGCTGCTTCCAAGGTTCTACAGAGGTGATGGGCCCACTCCCAAAACCCATCTTGCCTCCTGGGAGCCTCATGGTCAGCTGAGCTAGGGGAGAACAGGATGGCAGCTCACCCCCATGCGTCTGAGTCTCTGCATCATGGCGGAGAGCCCTGAGGCAGTTCATGGGTGGAGCCACCACGCCTCTGGCATGGGTCAGAGAGGGGAATGGGGACCCCAGATCCAGGATCACCCAGTGACTTCCACCTTCGAGAGCTGCCTACCTGGGCTCTTAGTTTGATATTCTAAGCTTATTTTTGCTCATTTTTGTGTTCACATCATCTGAGATATGGTTGTGTGTTCATAATCATTTCCATTTCTTTATTTAAAAGTTTTGTTAAAATTAACTATCTCATAAGAAAAATTTAAAAACATAACTTTGTCAAAAATAAAAGGTGTGATCCTCAATAGTATTTTGTGTTCCTATCAATTTTACCACTCATTACCAATTATTTTTTTACTGCCTTCATATTTTTTTCAATGACTTTCAGTAGCTTTTCTACTATGATAATCTTTGCTGTTATTCAGACACTTGTTATTTCTTGTTTGCATTATAAAACAAATAAATTAGGTGTTTCCATCCTTTCCATATCTCCCTTCTCAGTCAAAGTGCATAATTATCAACTTGCATTTCTACTAAAAAAAAGAAGCATTTTCTGTAAATAGCTAAGACGTATCTCTGGGAAACCTCTAAAATTCTTAAGAATTCAAACCCAGTTAAAATTACATTGTTTTCACATTTTTACATAGGCAATTGTATCTTTGGTGGTATTCTGAGGAAATGGCAGAACATTGAGCGAGAAAAATAGAAAATAGTGGAGTAAGACTGGAAATGGTCTTGTGTGAAACCAAAAACAGTTTAGATTTAATATTTTGGGGAGGAGAAATATAGATGCATGGCTGGGGACACTTTTGAAAACTGTCCAGATCAAATAAGCTGAGTATTCCATGACTTTGGTAACTCCTATCTTGTCCCTTCCCAGGGGAACCACTCTTATGACTTCTAAATGCATTGACTCGTATAAATTGATATCATTTTAGATATGGAATCACCTTAAATACTTTGGTGGGGCTTGACCTATAACCAGCAATCATCAAGGGTTACTTCTTGCTCTGCACTCAGGAATGTCTGCTGCAGGTACTTGGGAGACTATATGGGAATGCCAGAGATGAAACAATGGTTGGTCACATGCAAGGCAGTTCTCCCTACCTCCTGGCTCCCTTCTGCTCTATTATCACTCTGGTCCAACTTAAATTCCTTTTTGTGCCTGTATTTTTCTAATTAAAAAAACTCATAATTATGTTGAGTTGGAGATTTTTATTTTTATCTTCTGTACACTATATTTTATGAATATTCCATATGCACCAATTGTTGATAATGAGCATTTAACTTATTTTCAATTTGAGGTTTTTCTTTTTAATTTTGGGTCACACTTGATGATACTCAGGGATTGCTCTTGACTCTGTACTAATAAATTTAATGAATTACTCTTGGCCATGCATAGGGACCATAGGAGATTAATGAATAAATGAATGAGTATTTTTTCTCAAGATAAGCTCTTGAAATGAGTTAAAATATGGAGGTTTCTTGCCTCATCATTAGAACCACTAAAGAATACAATGAATCGATATAGGATTTAAAGGTCAAATCTGGCAGTGCCTAAATTTACTTCTGGCTCTGTACTGTGGAATCACCCGTGGTGGTGCCCACAGGACCATCTGAAGTGTAGGAAGTTGAACTTCAGTCACCACATATAAGGCAAATGACTTAACCCTTAAACTATCTCTTTGATCCCAGGAAACTGCTCTTTTAATATCAGCTCAGAATCTTGGATTGTCTCATCTTATGGAATCTGGTAATTTCTAGTTCACTACATAGAGAATGTGCTAGAAATTATGTAAAAGGTAAAAAATATCCTAAATGACAGTACATTATTCTAAGATCAAGTCCTATGTTTTTTGCAACTAAAAAATGATAATGAGAGTAATTACTTATTTTAAAGATTTCCAAAACGGAGAAAAGCAATGCTTATTTGGTCACCTTTCAGAAAAAACTGTGACTGAAATTTTATTTTTTTACATCTAAACTCTTGCTTTATGTGCCTATTAATCCACTTGAGATAAGCGACTATCTGTAAACTTATTTTTTGTTATTCTTTCACTGCAGAGAATTTCTGTTCTTCAAATATTTTTCAAACATTTAGCAATAATTCTTTGATTTATCCAGCAATCATACAATATCTGTTTTATGTCAGGTTTTGTATGATTGATGTTGAAAATCATGGGTAAGGAGTACTCAAGTGACTACTCTCAAATGTATAGTCAGCAAGCGGAGGAAATAAGACTTGGGAAATCAATTAATATAGACTTCCTTAAAAATATATATATATGTATACACCTCCTTAAATCCTAAGTACAAGTTTCTTTGTATGACTCATTTAGAGAGGTGCCCATAGGGACTCATAGAAATATAGCTACAGCCTATATTAACACTTTGTAAGTATTTCATTTTTTTTCCTTTCCATTTGTTCACAATAAACCTCCCTAATTTTTACTTTAGCAGATATGGTAAATACAGTCTGTAAATACAGTAGATACAAACACAGCCTGTTTCTATTTTATAGATTAATATGTGAAACATTTTTATAATTCTCTCCTGTAGCTCATTAGGAACTGCCTTTGAGATGCTGATTTCACAGGAATTACTCCTTTTGTTTCATCAAATTGTAGTGTGTGTGTGTGTCTGAAAGAGAGAGAATTTGTGTTTTATCAATATTTGTTATGTAGCTATTAAAAATACTTTATTATACTAGGCATGCACTTATCTTCCATAAATGTAACTACTTCAAATACAAAGTATTACTTCCATTACTTCATTATGGTATGCACCAACAAAGACTATTTCATTTTACTTTTTTGGTAACATTCCTGCAGAATCTTTTACTCACTGAGAGTATGTATGGCTAAAAGCCAGGAAATCACAATGCTGACTCTTCCATTTTCAATGTTTTGAGTATTGATTTGATTTGTGTCATGAGAAAAAACTGATCTTTCCCTGTTGAGTTTCATCAGTAAATTCTCGAGATGAGAGCCTTTACTGAGAGTATACCACCTACAAGGCAGAGCCTGGCAAGTTACCCGTGTTTTATTTGATATGCCAAAAACCAGTAACAATTATGGACCTCGTTCCCATTACCTTAAGGAGTGGTTTGAGGCTCTTCCTGTCCCTGGAGTGAGCAGATACCCTTGAACATACACTTGCTTGTGACAGGACATATGGAAATGTTACTGGTGCCCACTCGAGCAAATTGCTGAACAATGGGAAGACAGTGATACAGTGATGCCTATACCTAAATGCTTTGAAAATGTCTTCTCTGTGAACTGTGTTTGTTTTCAGTCTAAATGATACATAGTTAAAAGATACTCAAAGTTACAGCCAAACAATAGCACAGCAGGTGGGGCATTGGCATTGCAGGCAGCCAATCCAGATTCCATCCTTGACACACCACAGGTCCTCTCTGCCTCAACAGGAGTGGCACTGAGGACAGTGTGACTAGAAAACCCTGAGCACCACTGAGTGTGGCCACAAAATAATAAAGATTATTCAGAGTCGAATAATTATCCACCTCTGGAAAATTAAAATGTTCAACCAGGTGTTATTGCCCCACATTTAAATGAATGAAAAGAAAAACAATTCTTTGTTTTAATATTAAAGTCATTTTCTACCAATTGAACTCCCATTTGACCCAGCCATACCACTCCTGGGAATATACCCTGGGCAGCCAAAAACATGCAGCAGAAACATCATTCCTACTTTTATATTCACAGCAGCATTATTCACAATAGCCAGAATCTGGAAACAACCAGAATGCCAGAAAATTGATGACTGGATAAAGAAACTTTGGTACATCTACACAATGGAATACTATGCAGCTGTTAGGGGAAATGAAGCTATGAAATTTGTCTATAAATGGATCGAAATGGAGAGGATCATGTTGAGTGAAATTAGCCAGAAGGAGAGACAGATATAGAATGACTGTATTTATTTGCATGACATAAATATATATACATATATATGTAATATATAGTCTGTATCATCTATTTCTAACGGCACCATAATATGATAACCAAAACCCAATGTCAGGCGAACCGGGCTGGATCAAGAGATCTTGTCAAAGGTGGAAATTACCACAAATGTGTGGAAGCAGAAATTAGGTAAGACAGAGAAGGGAATAGTGTGCTAATAATTGTCAAAAGTCTATTACCACATAGAACTAAGCATTAAATACAGGCAAAATGATACACATGATAACCTCTAAATATATGTATTACAATCCACAATATGTAAGAGAAGGAAGAGAGAAAGAGAGAAAGAGAAAGAGAAAAGAGATGGAGAATCTGCCACAGAGGCAGGCTAGGGGAGGGGGAGGGAATCGGGGATATTGGTGTTGGGATAATGGGCACTGGTGGAGGGATGGGTGCTAGAACACTGTATGGCCCAAATCCAAACATGAACATTTTTGTAATTGTTAAAGAAATAAAATTTAAAAAATTTTTTAAAAATTAGGAAAAAAAATGAAAAAAAGTCACTTCCTACCATATTTCTCTAAATAACTGGCATACTTATCAGTTGCCCCTTGAAAAATAGCAATGGCTTTTTGTACCACCTTTGATTCTCCAGCTGCTTTTCAAATATGTGACAACTCAACAAGGATATCCATGAAATCACATTTTTCTTTCTGAAACTTTACTTGCAGACAATTTGGAAACCAAGGGTAAAGAAACGTGAATCATATCTTTATCATATTTCCCAGGGAACTTACTTGTTTTTCTCATTCTGGTCTAAGATGTCTCCCTCTGGGCTCCTTTTACATGAATACATTTTCTCAGTCTCATCTTTTCATTGGTTTACTAGTTTTCCATAGCTGCTACCATTTATTACATACATAGTGCAATAATTAACACACAAATTTGTTATCTTTTGCATATTATTACTTTTTATAGAGGATAGGAATCAAAATTGGATTCACTGGACTAAAATCCAAGTGTTATTTCCTAATGCTCTCCAGGAACATCTGTTTCCTAGCTCCCTCGGTTTCTTTCCTTCAACTTCAATTCTCTCTTTGTCTTTCTTCTGTGGTCTTGTCTTTCACAAACTTTCTTTTTTAGCTTATTTCTCACTTTCTAAGGCTCCTTTGTGATTATTTGAGTCCTCATCGAAAGTTTAGGATAATTTCCATATTTTGATGCAATTTTATTAAAAAAAACAACTGATTTTTTAATCTTCCTGTTTCCTATATGACCCAACATTGTCACGGATTCTGAGGGTTGGGTCCCAGTAGTCACGGTTCTTTCAGAAGCAGTTATCCTGCTAATACAATGGGATATTTTAATAGCAGTTCTGAATCTTTATATGAGAAAATGATAATCTTTAAAGTAGGGCTTAGTCTCTACTCATTATCTCATCTCAACTCCAAAAACAGCATCTTGAACATAGCATTTGTCCACAAAGAGTTCTTAAGTTGCACAGAATATTATCCTTTAAGGCCAAAAAAGCTATAAATAAGTAAAGGGCATCTAATTCTTTCTAATAGAGGAATTAGATACATGCAAATGTCCAAAATGTACCTCTTAATTCTACTTTTAAAAAAATTGGGAGGTGGGGCCAGAGCGATAGCAAAGCAGGTAGGGCATTTGCCTTGCACACCACTGACATGGGTTCGATCGCCTGCATCCCATATGGTCCCCTGAGTACCACCAGGAGCAATTTCTGAACAAAGATTCAGGAATAACCCATGAGCATCACCTGGTGTGACCCAAAAAGAAAAAAAAATTAGGAGGTGGGGTCAAACCTGGCTCTCCTCAGGGGCAGAGTCAGGTGGGCATTATGCCTAGTGGTTCTTGAGGGACCATGTGGGATGCAAAGATTTAGACCAGTGTCCCATGTGAGGAAAGCCTCTTAACTCTGTACTACTTTATGACCCTCAGTTTTTTAAAGTTTAGATATAAAAATAGATAAGGTAAATTAAATGTTATAAACTCATATGTATGTCATAATATATCATTTTGGAGAGAAAATCAATATATGCTTAGCTTATTATAACTACTAAATAGGCAATCCAACAAAAGCAATTTCTTAACCTTTAAAGAGGTGACATGTGATTAAGGAGATAGATTTTTATATTTAAAGTTACTTGCTGTGGCCTTTAAGTATGTTCTCCTCTGTCATTCTGCCAGGTTCACTCCCTTATTTTTGTAGCTATCAGAGAACAATAAAAAAATACCTCCATGTTTATATAAAAATTCAAAACACTTGAGCTAGAAGAAATTTTTATAATGACTATATATTGCAATTTTTAATTCTTGAATTTATCAAAGGTGTGGCCATACTATCAAAGATGTGAATAGGGAAAATTAAAAAAGAGACAGTATGCTTATATAAGCAGTATAAATCTGCAAATTTATTTACAAGAGAAAGGTGAGATTATAATTTAATGTTTGATTCTTCCTCAGTTATAATCTTGTGGATTCCACTGATTTCAAATATTTGCCTATTAAAATGGAGGACACAGGCATATTTGGACATTTAAAATGAATTTCTTTATTTACTGTTGTCTGGATTAGACCTCATTTGTTCTTCTTCACAATTTGGTAGTTGAAAAGTATGGTTAATGATACGAAACCAGAGCTAGAGCTATAGCCTGAAGGTAAGGCATGTGCCTAGCATTCAGGCAAGCCTGGTTTGATCTCAGCCATGAATATGATCTCCTAATCCCCTCCAAGAGGGGGAAATAGCTCATTTCAGAAATGAGATGGGAATAAATAAACAGAAAAAGGAAGTGAATTTGTAGTGCAATGGGAAAGGGCATACGTATCTTCTTATATCTATACTATATCTATATCATATCTATATATTTGATACAAACACTAGGACAATATTAAACCAAAGGAATGAACTTGAGATTTCAAAGTCACAGAAATAAAAAATAATTAAAATTAGGTTACAGACAATTTCTCTCAGAAGCCATGTTCTTTTCTTTTTCTCTATTTATAAATTTAGGGATCAGGGTGTGGAGTTAGGGTCACACCCAGCTGTGCTCAGGTTTTATTCCTGGATATGTGCTCAGAAATCACTCTTGGAGGGGATTAGGAGATCATATTCATGGCTGAGATCAAACCAGGCTTGCCTGAATGCTAGGCACATGCCTTACCTTCAGGCTATAGCTCTAGCTCTGGTTTCATATCCTTAACCATACTTTTCAACTGCCAAATTGTGAAGAAGAACAAATGAGGTCTAATCCAGACAACAGTAACTGAAGAAATTCATTTTAAAATGTTCAAATATGCCTGTGTCCTCCATTTTAATAGGCAAATATTTGAAATCAGTGGAATCCACAAGATTATATATGAGCTATTTCAGTGGAATCCACAAGATTATATATGAGCTATTTCAGAAATCACAAGTATCACCTATTCTACTGGGTTTTAAAAACCCAGTTTTTTATAAACTACCCGCAAGGCAGAGCCTGGCAAGCTACCCGTGTCGTATTTGATATGCCAGATACCAGTAACAGTTATAGACCTCATTCCCATGACCTAATGGAATGGTTTGAGGCTCTTTTATGTTCTTGGAGCAGGCAGGTGCCCTTGGGCTCTACTTGCATGAGACAGGTCATATGGAGATGTTACTGGTGCCCGCTCGAGCAAACCGATGATGAACGGGAAGACAGTGATACAGTGATTTATTCCCATCTAAACAAAAAGCAATACCTTCCTGATAGGGCTATTTTGAGAACTAAATGTGCTAAAATGTACAGAACTGAAGAGCATCTCATTCAGGATATGTTGTCTGTTACTATCTGAAAAATTAACAACTAGAGGTCAAGACAGTTGTAAATGCATCATCTCGGTACATTAAATGTAGACAAAAAAACTATCTTACCGGGGCCAGAGTGATAGCATAGAACTTAGGGCATTTGCCTTGGGTGCAGCTGATCCAGGTTTGGTCCCGCATCCCATATGGTCCCCTTTAGCACCTCCAGGAGTAATTCCTAAGTGAAGAGCCAGAAGCAGCCCCTAAACACCACTGGGTCTGATCCAAAGAGCAAATAAAAAAAACAAACAAGCACTATCATCACTAAATTCAAGTCTTGGGGTTACTGGTTAAGAGTCCAAAACATAATAATACAGTGCGGGGGTTACTCATTCTCTTTCCTGCATTGTGTAAATGATTTAAAAAAGAAAATGTTTATTTGCTTTAAACTATTTATTTTTATGATATATCACTTGATCTTTGACCACTTAATCACTTGACACATGATCACTTGACATTCATCAATTTGCTCGAGAGGATGCCAGTGACATTTCCATTTGAACCTATCATGTGCCAGTGTAGCCTAATGGCATCTGGTTGCTTCAGGAATACAAAGAGCCTCAAACTGTTCAGGGTCTTGATGAAGAAGTATGACCATCTTGTAGGTGGGCAGCCAGGTGATCTTTTGATGTCCCGTGGGATCCAGTCAGTAACAGATCTAGTCCACTGGTCATCTCCAAATCGCATTACATGTCCAGCCCATCTGATTTTTGATGCTTTGGCAAACAAGACAGCGTCCCTGAATCTGGAATGACAACAGAGGTCAGATCTCCGGATTCCTCCTCTCACTTGAGTGAGGCGTGGTATTCCAAGCATAGCTATTTCAATTTCTCTTTGGGAGACCCAAATAGTGTTCTCTTCCTTCTTTTGTAGGGCCCAGGTCTCTGAGGCATATGTTAATGCAGGGGGAATGGTGTAGTCAAAGAGATGTGCCTGCAGCCAGAGGTTCTTTGTCCTTTAAGCTATTTCTTTGATGCTCTTTAGGCATTCCATGCTGCTATCTTCCTCCCACGCAGCTCAGATTTTAGGTCATTCATCATGTTGACTTCTCGACCTAGGTACACATAACTGCTGCATTCAGAGATGTTTGTTCCGTTGAGAGTGAATGGGGACCCTGGAACTAGGTCATTTTACATGAACATAGTTTTTTTTGTTTTTTTTTTTTTTTGCTTTTTGGGTCACACCCGGCTCAGGGGTTACTCCTGGCTCTTTGCTCAGAAATTACTCCTGGCGGTGCTCGGGGACCATATGGGATGCCAGGGATCGAACCCAGGCCAGCATAGACTGGCCATGTGTAAGGCAAACGCCCTACCCGCTGGGCTATCGCTCTGGCCCTCATGAACATAGTTTTGTTGAGATTCAGTTATAGACCTATCTTTCCACATTCTCAGTCGTAGTCAGCCAGTATTTGTGCTGCTTGGCTAATGTTTGATGTTATTAGAACAATGTCATCAGTGAAGCAGAGGTGGTGTAGTTGCCGACCATCTATCTTCACTCCCATTCCTTCCCATTCTAACTGTCACATGATGTTCTTGAGGGTGGTGCTGAAGAGTTTTGGTGAAATGGTATCACCCTGGCAAACCCCTACATCAATGATCACTTCCTTTAGAATGGTGAGATTCTGGTGGTTTATATGTAATACAGCTCATGAAGGATCTTGATGTATTGGGTTTGAATGCCCTGTTTGGTTAGGCCTTCGATGACCGCTTCAGTCTCCACAGAATCAAAGGCTTTCTTTAAATCAATGAATGTGAGACAGAGCGGCATCTTGTACTTCCTACAAAACTCAATGAGCTTGGTTACCTTGTGGATATGGTCAATTGTGCTGAATCCTTTTTTGGAAGCCAGCTTGCCACATGCTTGTTCTTCATCTAATGTTCTGCCAATCCTGTTCAGGATGACTCGAGTGAACAGTTTGAAGATGACAGACAACAGGCAGATGTGGCAATAGTTGCCAATGTTGTGAATGTCTCCCTTCTTGAACAGTAGAACTGTCCTGCTGGTTTTCCATTGAGAGGGCACCTTGCATTCAGACAGGTAGCGTGTGAAGAGCAGAGCCAGAATATGCAGAGTACTGATGGCAGATTCTTCAGGTGTTCAGGTTTGACTTTTGTCTGGGCCTGGAGCTGTTCGCTTCTTTACCGATGAAATGGCATGTCAGTTTCAGAAGGGAGAATGTTGGGAATGATATATCCATCCTGCGGAATTTGGTTTGTAGGCACATGGAGGTGTCTATCAAAGAGATCTGAGTAGAAGTCATGGATCATCATCTCAGACAGCCTGGAAAGCTACTGAGAAAACCACCCTGCAGCAGAGCCTGGCAAGCTGTCCGATGCGTATTCGATATGCCAAAACCAGTAATAACAATGCTTATTTCCCGACCCTGAAAGAGCCCTTAATACGGCAGCACTAAGAAGGATGAAAAAGGAGTAGTTGATATAACCTCAGGGCCAAACTAGGCTGACAAAACGAAGAAGGACTAAAATGACTGTCTGTGCTTTCAATGCATGTATTCTGGCATCTGAAGCATATATCGAGACCCTGATGGTTCAACCCCAAAAAGCTCAAGTATGACATCATTGGTCTGACTGAGATGAGGAGTCAGCAATCACATCACACTCTTTTTGACACCGGAGAAGAACTGTTGGCAAATAGACCTGTTGGCAAAAAGAAGCTTGGCAAATATATTAATTTCACTTTGTGGCTTATGTGGGAAAAACAATGTATACAGTTTTGTATAAACATATGTTCATAAATATTTCATGTACATATTTACATATACAATGTGCAAATATATATACTTTAACAGATACATAGAAGCAATATTTGTTGAAGCATTTTGGAAAGTCAGAACAATTAATTTTGCCAAATACCAGTATCACAATAATCAACAGTGCATTTACCATTCATAATTTTTCACTTGAGGATTTTACCAGTTTCTAGAGTTGGCTATAATTATTCTGTGGTTTGTTTAAATGCTTAACAAAAGCCTTAATAAATCAATCAACTTCAAAAGCCTCATTCATTTTTAAGGTGTTGTTTTCGTAGTCTCACCATATCTGATTTCAAGTCACCAATTGAATTTCACTAAATGTTAACAAATGTCCTTTGAGTAACATAGCCTTATGACATAGTGGCTTCTTGTTTCAGAGCTGCTCCTGGCAACTGGAAAAGATTTTTCCAAATCCTACCTAAATCACATAGTAACGAATTAAATAAATATTACTGTTTTGAGAAAGTAAATTGGAGGAAAAGTAACTATCTGACTCCACTAATTGTTTTTTAGTGTGTCAGAGGACTAGCAATTAAAATTTCTTGACATAATAACAAGGAGGGAAAATACTCTTTAAAAATTAAAAGTGGTAATCATAAAGTTTACAGTAACAAACAATTCCACAAAATTTTAATATAATAATGCAAGGATTTCTAGTATCATTAGAATAAATGCACAAAAGATGTTGCAACTACAACGTTGTATCTCAGAACTAATTTTCTGCTTGTGGTGGCATTATTATAAGATCTAGACTCATAAATAGGTTTGTAAATACATTTTAATGTCTTAATATAAGGCAACTTCAGTAAGCTTAGTGAAAATTCTGTAAAGTATCAAGTGAAGTGAGTTGGGTTTTCTCTAGAATTTAGACATTTTTAAGAAATCAAAATTACTACAAAACACTGATTTGAGTTCAGGCAAAAATGAGCTCCTTTCTCTGCCCTATTTCCCCTTTACATAATCCATTGTGTTCCATTGGCCTTGTTCCTACTTTAATTCTATCACGCTGGTCCAACACTGTAGACCTGACTTAAAGCGTAATTTGAGACTCTAGGAAATAGAGCTTTCAGTTCCCTGCATCACCCCACCTCTGCCCACCTGCCACTCCCCACCTCCCAGCACTGTCACCATGCCTGGAATCTCCAGCACTCCTGCACTGAGCAGAATTATGTGGGCTCTTGTGCCTACAAGGCTCTTAGGCTTCTTAGGCTCTTGTGTCTAGATTATTCAGGATTGGTTGACTGGTATTTTTTGAGTAAAGAACCCCAGGGTTCAACCCCCTAATATTAAACATCATTTGATCATTACTTTAAGAATAAAATATTTAACTTTTCTTATTCAAAGTTGAAAAGAGAGAAAGAGAGCAGAGCTAGAGCGATAGTATAGCATGTGGGAGTTTACTTTGCTTGCGCCCCACCTGGGTTTGATCCCTGGCATTTCATAGTATCTCCTGTGCACTACCAGTCAGGAACATCCCTTGTACATCCTTGGATGTGACCACCCCCCAAAAAAAAGCAAAAAAAAAAGAAAAGAGAGAGAGGTACATGATCAAGTGATAGCACAGGTGTCTCCAGAAGTGAGTCTCCAGGTATGAGTCTCCATATTTCTTATCCATTCCAGAGATAAGAAAGCAGAGAATGACTTTGGGGAGAGATTATATACAATTTCTCTGAATTGCTTTTGCTTAGAGATCCTGCATACATAAAGTTAATCTAGGCATCCTTAATATATTTGTCTTCAAGATTATATTGCTTTTACAGGGCTTCTTAATATTAAGCACCTTGTAAGTTTCTGTTATTTACAGAACAAGTCAGTCTTTAGTGGCCTTTTTAAAACCATATTTTATTATACCACCATGAGATACAAAGAAGTTCATATTTAGTTTCGGGTCTTACAGTGTTCCAGCACCCATCACTCCATCAGTGACCATTTCCCACCACCATGTCCCCAATTCGTTAGTGGTTTTTTAAGGTGAGTGTAATCTGTAACCACTGTAACTTTGAGTCTTTCTAATCTGTTGTTTACACCAAAAGATTTGATTTTCTTTTGGTATCCTAAATATATCTTGCTCTGCTCTATTTTGTCTATTGAATCCTACTCATTTTTTTGAATATATTCAGGATAAGTACTTAAATTAAGAAATGTAATTTTAAATTCAGAATTTTTCTCTAATGCTTAAGTGGTATAGTTGATACCTGTCGGGAACGCCGCTGGGGTCCCCAACAATGCCGGGAAGCGATTTCCCTTCTATTTATGAAGCTGGCGGGGAATGGATGAAGACTCAGGAATCGGATGCAGTTTTAAAAGGCTTTACTTATCACAAGTTCAGGCATACAAATCAGCAATAGGAAAAACCCTGTGCTTAGGATTCGCGGCTAGAACCCCAGCCACTTGTAGGCCAAGATGGTGGCCACCATGTATAAAGGCCCTGTAGAGAGGGAGACAAAGATAAGACTTCCAAGAAGGGTGCGACCTCACAAAGAGAGAGCCCAAAAAAAGAGAGAGAGAGCCAGAGAGGAAGCAGCCTAGTTTTATACCCCTGCAACTCAGACCTCCCACTATTATGGGAAGCAGGAAGGGTCAAATGCCCTTAGGTAATTTCTCCCAGCACCTCACCTAGGCCCTATTATATGCTAATGTTTTGAGCCAAGATCTGCCTGGAAATGCCTTTATAGGGTAGAGAAGGGGGTTTCTGAGATGGCATGTCTCTGTACCAAAGACTAATACTAATGCCAGTTAAATATTTCTCCAAGCCTTCACAAGAGTCTTGTGTACTTCACTGAAGGTTTGTATTTTAGTTGCCTTTGAGTTATCAGGGAGCCATGCTTGCTTGCTTGGGGGCAAACAGCATTTCTCTCTGGTCTAATTACTTAGAGATCCAACGTGGCCAGGCAAATATGCTGGTAAGATCTAGCTAGTACCACAATGAATGTGGTAGCATGAGAGAATATTTATACCAGCAGTACAGAATATATGGTCAGATAAACTGCCACATTTAAACTACCCCCTATCTACAAAGTGACCAGCAGGAGGCAATCCAGGGCAGACGCCAGAGGCTTTTAGGCTTTTAGGTGTCCTGCAACAGATACCAATTTAATTTTCCTTTGCTTTTATTGTTTCACTGTATGCCCTCTGTATCCTAGTTCAGTCACATTCAGGTTTTCTGCTGAGGCTTCTTTTGTTAGTCCAAATAGGTCAAGAAGGAGAAACGGAAGACAATGGTGACTAATACTCCTAGTACCCACCTCTAGTCAAACTAGGAGGATAAACTGCATCTCTAAGGAGGAGTAATCCTGACGTATAGTTTATTCTCTCTCAGAGTTCCCATTTACACACAGTGGCAACATACAATTGGAATCTTCTAGATAACATGCTCTTCATTGTCTGCCCTGTCTTTCTCTTCTTATGGCTTTACCACTTTACCACTGGCTTTTATGGTCACTTCCTAGAAGGGCTTTCAGATAATTGGAGTAATCTAAATTAGGACAACTCTTCAGCATATTAAGGTCCTCTTTCTTTTCAAACTGCTATGTAACTTTTTCTTTGTGTTAACCATTAAACAATTCCTTTTCTGAACAAAAACTTCTTGTTTATGATTTTCACAGTGACTATCTATGCACTAGAGATACTATGATGAGAAAAACAAGAATATAATATTCTTTTAATGTTTTCTAGATGCAAGCTATTTTAGTGCAATGTGAAAATGATAATAAAGTATGGTACAGAGTCATACACAGGCCTATTGCATTGGATACTCTCCAGTTGAACTGACTATTACAAACCTGATTAAAGCAAAAGCATTTTACTGTACAAAGTAAATGAACTATAGTTCATGTGTTCATGTGTATTTTCTCTTATTTAGAGCCAATGGCCTAAAATGTGTTTTTCTCTGTTTGTGAAGTCTCTTACCAATCCATTTGGTTTGTTAATTCTATTAAAATTATTTTGTAGCTAGTATCTCATTTTCTTTTTAGACAAGCTTTTATTTGAATCCAGGTTAATAAGGGTGATGTTCAAGGCCCAAGTGTCTATATAATTCAAATAATTCTAAAATACACCAAAGAGATAAAGCCTCAGGTCAATAGCCACAGTGCTTTCTCTAGAGGATAATACAGTACCAGGTATGTATGTATGTATGGATATATATATACACACATATATATACATATGGATATATAGATATAAATGGATATATATCCACATATGTATATATACACATATATATCCATGTAGATGAGCAATAATCATTCCATATAGAGCTCACTGAAATTATGCTCTTATTTCTTAGAAAGTCAGAACATTTTGGCTATCAGTTCATAAATACTTAAATCTTATTTTCTATTTCTCCAACTAGACTTTTTTTGCATAGTGTATTAAATAACATCTTTATCCATTATTTTTGCACAAAGGATTAAGCATACTTTTCTTTTGAATGCATCAGGTATAGGTGTAAATATTTTTAAAGAATGGTAAATAAATGATATTCACATAAAAGACTGAAATGAATAATTAAATTTCATTAGGAAACTTTTAACTGAATTATGATACTATTGGGGTGGTGTTTAGGGCTATATCCAAAGTTTTTACATAGAGTCTTTGTGCTAAGTGATGACCCCTGGAAGTGTTCTAGGGACGCACATGTGGTGCTGGAGATTCAGAGTGGGATTGACTGTGTACAGGTCATCACTTCACTTCTTGTACTATATCTCCAGTCCTGGAATTCTGAAGTTTATTTATGGAAATATATAGTATTAGAACAAAGCTTTTTAAAAATGCATATTAGTTAGTTTTAATCTCATTTACTTTCAAGTGATTTTGTCAGATATACATAGCTTAAATTTATATTAACTTAATTGACAAATAAAAATAGATAATACAGGGTCGGAGCGATAGCCCAGCAGGTAGGGCTTTTGCCTTGCACATGGCTCCTGCCATGCCGGTCTGGGTTCCATCCCCGGCATCCCATATGGTCCCCGAGCACTGCCAGGAGTGATTCCTGAGTGCAGAGCCAGGAGAAACCCCTGAGCATTGCCGGTGTGACCCAAAAAAGAAAAAAAAAAAATAGATAATACAAAGAAACAAGCTTAGAGGAGCATATAGGGTTTGTCATCAGATTTGTCAGAAGACATTATTGCTGCTGTTAGGCACACAAATTGACTTAGTTCCCTAGCAGTCAAGATAAAAAATGAAATATATTAAGTATGTAATGCTCATGCCTTATATAAAAGGCACAAAAAGTTTCTATGGGGAGATCCCAAAGGTAGTTTAATGACAAAATGTATGTGCATAGCAAATGTGAGGTGATGAGTTTGATCCCTAGTACCACCACCACCAAGTTCCAAGCCTATCCACACATCACTCACACACCATGTCTGAGACCTCACACAGCATGATGGAGTGTGTGATTAAACCACAACTGTCATGTACTGCTCCTAATGACTGTTACAACTCAGATATACAAGCACTGCTACCAGATGTGTATATACCCTGATGAGCATCACAGATGAGTGTATAACAGGCAAGGATTGTGTAACCTGGACATCACATCACTAGCAGCAAAGGGGAAACATTAGAAAAACAGAATTTCTCTGCAGCAGTAACTATTTCTTGGAAATCTATTTAGTTGGACAATCATAGAGATTTATGTGTTAGGAGCAGCTCCTATATAGTTGACAAAGTCTTCATTTGTATTTGTGGCAAAATAACAAAAATGTCCATTAAAAGAATGAGGTTTTATCTGATTTTTTATTCATGTTGAAAGTAGAGCATTAATAAAATTTATGAAAAAATTTTTAAAAATATAAATGAGATTTACCAGCACATTTATTAGGCTTAAGTTTCAGGATGCCTTCCAAACATCAAACCTGTTTGTCCTTGTTCTCTTTCATCTTCATTCCCCTAACAAAAATTCCCAAGGATGGGATATGCCCTTGGACAAGATACTTGAGGTATTAAAATACAGTGTTTGCAAATGTGCACTCAGGAAAGAACAGCATAGTAGGACAGGGTAGAATAGATAACAAACATCAATCAGCTGTAAAAATGTGCCAGGAAAGCATAGAATAAGACTATTTAGGATCCTTTATATCTGAGGCAAAAATAGAACAGAGTAGAACATTATCATGGCTTTATACTTTTCCAGAAAATAGATCACAGTGAGATAGACCATTATAAAGCTGTTCATGATTGGATTTCAGTCATACAGTTTTCCAACACCCATCCTTCCACCAGTGCACATTCCTCAGCACCAATGGCCCCAGTTTCCCTCCATCCCCTGACAACCTGCCTCTATAGCAGGCACTTTTCTCTCTCTATCTATGTCTCTGTCTCTGTGTCTCTCTGTCTCTCTCTCTACATTGTGGTTTGCAATACAGACACTGAAGGGTTATAATGAATATATCCCTTTACCTATTTCCAATACTCAGTTCTAGTCTAGCACTACCATCTCCAACTATTATGAAACTAGTCCCTTTCTTATCTTTCCAACTATTATGAAACTAGTCCCTTTCTTACTTATAAGTAAGTAAGAAACTCTACACACATTTGTGGCAGATTCAACCATTGACAAAACTTCCGGACCCCATTTTCCCTGGCTTCAGATATTAGTTCCATACTATTTTTTTATATCCCACAAATGAATGCAGTCATTCTATACTGTTTTCCTCCTGACTTATTTAACTCAATATGATGCTCTCCAAGTCCATCCATTTATAGGCAAAGTTCATGACTTCATTTTCCCTAGCAGCTGCATAATATTCCATTGTGTTGATGTGCCATAGTTTCTTTATCCTATCATCTCTCTTGGGCACTCAGGTTGCTTCCATATTCTGGCTATTGTAGAAAGTGCTGAAATGAACATAAGAGGGACATTCCTCTAAAAACTAGAAATAGAGTTCCATTTGACCTAGCAATACCTTTCTGGGAATATACACTGGGGGCCCAAAACATACAGCAGAAACACCATCAGCTTTATAGTTTTAAGGGTGCCTACTGATTAGCTATCTGAAATACCTCAGCCTCTGATCTTCATACACCTATTGTAATGTCTTTGTCAACTTCAACAGGTAAACCTGAAAGAAGGCAGCAAACAGGGCAGGCCTACTCATGGAAAGTTACCAATTTAGGGCTTGAGTGACCTTTTCATCTTGAAGTAACCTTTTCATCCTGCTATCTACAAAAGGCCCAGAACAAATTCCTTTTAGGGGTTGGGAGACCCAGACCCCCACCCAGAACCTGCTATCTGGCTTGAATTGCCTGAATTGAATTCCTGACACATACGCAGGATAGCCGTTGCTGACCTATAATCCCACATGGACCAGATAGATATTTGGCTAGATATTTGGTGTATCGAGCTGCACCAAATATAGAAAGAAGTATTGAGTGTGACCTGATTGGTAGGTGATATTTAACTTGTTACAAAGTGATTGGCTGCCTCAGCGCAGACCTTGATGTAATATTTTAAATCTACTGGATGGCTATGCGTGGGCTTTTCTGTAGTGGCGGAAATTCTCTTTTAAAAGATCCTCACTGGAAGGGCTTGGGGCTCAGCCTCTGACTGCTTGTGATCATGCTATGAGCCCGGATATACTCGAATATTAATAAAAACCCTTGCTTTTGCATAGGGACCCGGTCTCTCAGAGTTTTCCTTGATAGGTGCGGTGTTCTGAGGCTCCCAGTCAGTCACCCCATTGGTTGGCCAACTCTTTCAAACCTGGTTGGTTAGGGGAGTGATATGACATTGAATAAATTGTCAGCTGTGACACCAATGATGGCATCCCAGGTTAACCTAAAGCTTGGACAGTCTGTGTATTTTTTTCTCCTTATGTGTGTTTGTCTCATTCTCTTTGACTTACCCCTGCTAGACAGAGGTACAAGGTGCTATTTCGATTCACATTAGACAGTCACTTATGGTTGAACTTTACTCCATCTAGTAAATGTTAAAAGTAAAATATGAAGCTTCAGTTATCTCTTTTGAAATTACCTCAGACAGTATTCTGAAATGTAGTCTATTTCCCCAAGAAAATTCTCAGTGTAACATTGCAGTATATATGATCCCCACAAATATTTGGTACCTTTAATTGATTCCTCTCATAACATGTAAAGGATATGGAGCCTTCTGTATTTTCTTTTAAAAGCTAAAACATGAAGTGTGTGATCTATGAATTACATAGCATTTTGAAATCTTTATCCACAAAACTTACCACTCAATGTATTTGTGAAAGTAAATAGAATGAATACTAATAATCAAAATAAAGCCCAAATTTATAATTTTTCATGGTTAAATATAATAATTTTCAAAATTAGTCTCATCAAAGTAAGTCATCAAAGGAAGATAGCATTTATTAATAACGTACCATGTGCCAGATACTATGTTTATTTTGAATGAGCCTTTTTTATATCTTTAAAATATTCCAGCAGCTTGTAGGTGCAAGTGGCAATTCACTGATTTTCTCTGAAAGGGTAGCCTTAATGTTTGAAAAAATCAGTTCTTTTACTTTATTCTAAAATGCAGATTGTTTCTACATTCTAATAGTTTAAAATTGGACTATTATTTAGAATTTTAATTGATAGATGATTTTTATCTCCAGTGGAAGAAAAAGTTAATGATTCTTTTAGAATTAGTGGCATTTACAATTCAATAAAATGTGGTAACAGGTAGTTTTATGCAAATATTTTCTGTACAAATAGTGAATAATCTGCTTCTCCCATGCCTGACTTGCTGTTCTTTACTTTCTAATCACAATCTATTTTATTCAGTACATTTAACTTTCATGATATTTTCACAATAATTTCAATACAAGCCTAATGTGTGCAGAACCCAGAATTACTGTGAGGATTTGTTGATTGCCATCAATCCACAGGCACAACTAAAACTGATTCCATAAGATAAGGAGCTATAACTTTTATGAGCCTACTATAATCTCTTAATTTCCAGATAAATAAACTGAAAATGAGGGAAAGAACATTACTTGCCCAATTTCCTGTTGTTAGTAAATGACAAAACTAGCTAAGATTCAGTTGAGTAACTATTTCAGAGCCCTTTCTAATATGTAATGCTACTTCCATTATCATTAAATTTATTTGTGTTTGTTTTTCTTGGTTGTTTGAGGTCACACCCAGTTATGCTCAGAGTTTAATCCTGGTTCTGGCTCAGGGGTCACCTAGCAGGGCTCAGGGAACAATATATGATGCTAAGATCTAACCCATACTATGTACGAAGAAAACAATTTAATTGCTCTACTGACACTATGATTCCCAACATCAAGAAATGTAAATTTATAGGTACATTATACTTCACAGATCCAACCAGGAAGTATTCAGGTGCTACGCCTGCTCTGTGCTTGAAGGTCACTCCTGATTTTACTTGGGGTACATGCAGTGGCAAGAAGTGATTCCCAACCTTCCACTTGCAAAACATGTGCTCCAACCAATTGAGATATCTATCCAGACCTTCTCCATTCTTAAAGGAAGATATTTCTTAAAAGTTGTTGATTTATTTAGAAACTTACGTATGCAAACTTGTTGTACAAATGTAGAATTCAAATAAACTAGAATAACAATTTTAAAGGTTACAATAGAGAGATTCAACAATTCAATTTTAAAGCTTACTCTGTAACAGTAGTAATGGAGACAGCAATTTTGTTGAGGAATAACCTCAGGGAGTAATGGAATGTAATAGAAAACTGAAAAAAATATACACATCACTTGATCACTTGACATCCTGTTATTCATCAATTTGCTCAAACTGGTGCAAGTAATGTTTCCATTTGACTGTACCACATGCTAGTGTAGCCCAATGGCATCTGGTTGCTTCAGGAATACAAAGAGCCTCAAACCGTTTGTTCAGGGTCTTGATGAAGAAGTCTGACCATCTTGTAGGTGGGCAGCCATGTGATCTTTTGACATCCTATGGGATCCAGTCAGTAACAACAGCTCTAGTCCAGCAGTAATCTCCAAATCGCATTACATGTCCAGCCCATCTGATTTTCGATGCCTTGGCAAACAAGACAGCATCCCTGACTCTGGATTGTCAATGGAGGTCAGAACTCCAGATTCCTTCTCTCACTTGAATGAGGCGTGATATACCAAACATATCACTTTCCATTCCTCTTTGGGAGACCAAAATTGCGTTCTCATCCTGCTTTCTTAGGGCCTAGGTCTCTGAGGTGTATGTTAATGCAGAGAGAACAGTGAACTCAAAAGAGATGTGCCTGGAGCCAAAGCTTCTGTGTCCTTTTTAGCTCTCTTTCTTCAATGCTCTTGAAGACTAAGTAGTTTGTTATATGTCACTTTATCACTTGAATCCCGCTATTCATCGATTTGCTCGAGCGGGCGCCAGTAACATTTCCATTGGACTCCATCACGCATCAATGTAGCCCAATGGCATCTGGTTGATTTAGGAATATGAAGAGCCTCAAACCGTTCCTTCAGGGTCTTTACAAGGAAGTCTGACCATCTTGAGTTGGGCGGCCACGTGATCTTTTGACATCCCGTGGGATCCAGTCGGTAATGGCTCTAGTCCAGCGGTTGTCTCCCAAAACGCATTACATGTCTAGCCCATCTGATTTTCGATGCCTTGGCAAACGAGACAGCGTCCCTGATTCTGGAATAGCGAACGGAGGTCAGAACTTCGGATTCCTTCTCTCACTTGAGTGAGACGTGATATTCCAAGCATAGCTCTTTCGATTCCTCTCTGGGAGACCCGAATAGCAGTCTCATCCTGCTTTCGTAGGGCCCAGGTCTCTGAGGCATATGTTAATGCAGGGAGAATGGTGGAGTCAAAGAGATGTGCCAGGAGCCGAAGGTTCTTTGTCCGTTTAGCTATTTCTTCGACGCCTTTGAAGGCATTCCATGCCATTCTCTCTTTCTCCTGAGCAGCTCAGGTTTAGGTCGTTCATCATGTTGATTTCTCGACCTAGGTACACATAACTGCTGCATTCAGAGATGTTTGTCCCATTGAGAGTGAATTGGGCCTCTGGAACTAGTTCATTCTTCATAAACATTGTTTTCTTTAGATTCAGCTGTAGACCTATCTTTCTACTTGGTCGAAGTCAGCCAGCATTTGTGCCGCTTGGCTAATGTTTGGTGTTATTAGAACGATGTCATCAGCGAAGCAGAGGTGGTGTAGTTGCCAACCATTTCTCTTCACTCCCATTCCTTCCCATTCTAATTGTCTCATGGTGTTCTCGAGGGTGGCACTGAAGAGTTTTGGTGAAATGGTATCACCCTATCGAACCCCTCTTTTGACATCAATGATCACTTCTTTGTCGAATGGTGAGATCCTGGTGGTGAATCCATAATACAGCTCACGAAGAATCTTGATGCATTGGGTTTGAACACCCTGTTTGGCCAGGGCTTCGATGACTGCTTCAGTCTCCACAGAATCAAAGGCTTTCTGTAAATCAATGAACGTGAGACAGAGCGGCATCTTGTACTCCCTACAAAACTCAATGAGCTTGGTTACTGTGTGGATATGGTCGATTGTGCTGAATCCTTTCCGGAAACCTGCTTGCTCGCATGGTTGTCCTTCATCTAGTGTTCTGCTAATCCTGTTCTGAATGACTCATGTAAACAACTTGTAGATGACAGACAACAGGCAGATGGGGCGATAGTTGCCGATATCGTGAATGTCTCCCTTCTTGAACAGTAGAACTGTCCTGCTGGTTTTCCATTGGGAGGGCACCTTGCATTCGGACAGGTAGCGTGTGAAGAGCCGAGCTAGTGTATTGATGAGTACTGACGGCAGATTCTTCAGGTGTTCGGGTCTGACTTTGTCTAAGCCTGGTGCTGTTCCCTTCTTTACCGATGAGATGGTATGTTGGATTTCAGAAGGGAGAACCTTGGAAATGACATATCCATCCTATGGAATTTGGTATGTGGGCAGGTGGATGTGGCTATCAAAGAGATTTGAGTAAAAGTCCTGGATAATCTTCTCCATTGCCTTTCTGGAAGATGTGATAGATCCATCAGGGCGTCGGAGGGCAGTCATCTTGGTCTTATAGTTGGCAAAAGGACAGGCGGGCAGTGTGAATGCTTTTCCCGGCTTCTGCTGCATCTTCCAGTATTTCTGCTCTTCTGTCTTTGAGGTCTGCTTTTATCGCTTCTCTGCACTGTTTAGCAAGCTTGGACGTTAGCATTTGGTCTCCTGAGGCTCGCGCCTTGCCACGTTGGCGAATGAGCTCAAGAGTTTCTGAAGTCAAGAGTTCTTTTGTGTCTTCTCTCTCTCAGCATTCTTCGCACAATCATGGAGGTGCTGAACCAGTTGGTTGTAGGTTGTATTCTTCATCAATGTTGTCAATGATGGTTTCTTCCCATGTTGCTGCAATGGTGCCAAAGAGTTCCCAGTTGGTGGTCGTTCTGGGAGTTCTCTTCTTAAACTTTGCAGCCTTTTCCCCCTTTGCAGGAAGTAGAATTTTGCACGAAGGAGACGGTGGTCCGATCCTTTTTGGAATTTGGGGACGACAGCTACATCAGTCAGACAAAACCGTCGATTGAAGACGATGTGTTCAATTTCATTGTGGAACTGTCTGCCGGGAGATTCCCATGTCCAACGTTTCACTTCGGCCTTCTGGAACTGTGAGTTCCCATGAATGATCTTGGTGGACATGATGAACTCACATAATCTCTCACCCTGTTCGTTCCATTCTAGGCCATGGGTCCCAATGTGGAGTTCTTCAGCCGATCTTCTTGGTCCTATCTTGGCATTAAAATCACTGACTATGATCTTGTAGAAGGTGTGATCTTTTTTATAGAACTCCTCCAATTCCATGTAGAATTTCTCAATTTCATCTCTATTGTATGTGGATGTTGGTACGTAGACAATGAAGATAGAAATTGCTGGCAGTGGGCCACATCTCTTCAAGTGTAATCGTCCTATCCGGTTTGCTAGGCATTCAAATGTATCAATGTTGACAGCCATGTTCGTGTTGACAATGACACCAAAGCCACCGACGACGCCTCTTTTGTCGCATGTTCCAAGGAACAATTCTTCTCCGGTGTCAAATACAGCATGTTATATGTAAAAGAATGAAAATAAATCACTTTTTTTTGTAATGCAAAAAAGTTAACTGATGAAAGAAGAAGCCTTCGGGCTTGGAGTGGTGATTGAGATCCCACTTCTATTTCCTCCCCCATTACCAATGACTCAGTGCGCATGACTATGAGCTCTGCAGACGCCATTTACAACCAACCATGAACCAGGACTAATCAGTAACTCCAGAGAGAATAAACAGATGCACAACTGCTATAGCTTCTCCCTGAAGCAATGGCCACAAAGTAGCTGCACACCAGGTTAACATATCAACTCAGTTTAGAGTCAAGTCTTTTTGCCAGGACCTTTTCCCATATATGTGTGATCATGTGGTTGCAACCGGCTAGGGGTTGCTGGTGTGGGGTGGGGAGGGTGGGTGCACGGCACCTTTGGGTGGTGGTAGGGGCACACTGGTGGTGGGACTGGTGTTGAACAATGAATGCTGTGACAACTGTACTGTGAGGAAATTTGTAAATTGTTGTGTTTACTAAAAGGGGAAAAAGAAAGAAATGGTCTTGAGGATCTTGAGGGGCGCAGGCAGGAACACGTGTTGGGTTTGGTATTGGGCTATGTACATTAACAAACAACATTAACACGATTGTAAATCATAGTACCTCAATTCAATTAAAAAATAAAACAAAAATTGTAGTATATATACATTATGGAATACTATTCTCCTGTAAGAATAGAAAAATTCTTGCCTTTTTGCTATGAAGTGGACAGAATTTGAGTGTCATGCTAAACAAAATAAGAGAATTACAAGCATCTGATAATCTCAGTAATATAGGCTACTATATGAAGAAGCAAAGGAAATGCCAATGAAAATAATCCTTTGATTAAAAAAGTTAACTGAAATTTATGAAAGATTTGGGTTGTCTACCTTGCTCACTTGATCACTTGACTTCTAGTAGATCATCTATTTACTTGAGCGGGCACCAGTAACATCTCAATATGTTCTGTCACATGCGATATAGCCCCAAGGGCATCTGCCCACTCCAGGAACATAAAGAGCCCCAAACCATTCTACTAAGTCATGGGAATGAGATCTATAATTGTTACTGATATTTGGCATGTCAAATACGACATGGGTAGCCTGCCAGGCGTGCGCTTGGGAAACTCTTGTAGTCACGTCATAACTCTAGCATTTTATAAAAAAAAATTCAACACCATGAAAAACTGGGGAGGAGAGATAAATAGAAACTCTCAAAGAAACAAAAATGATGAAAAGGCATATGGAAAAAATAATCTGTATCACTAATTATCAGGTTGTCTACCTGAAACTATAAAATTACTATGAAGAGCACTTAGGTTAGACATTCCAGAATGTATTTTGGGACTTCACCCAATGACAAGAATTGGGGGGCAAAAATAAACAAATGGGATTATGTCAAACTAAAAACTTTGCATTGTAGAACTATCACTAAACCAAAAATATACCCTACTGAACAGGAAAATATTTGTAAATAATGCATCTGATAGCAAGCTAATATTTAAGCTTATATAAAGAATTCACAAACCTCATCAAAAACAGAAACACCATATAGAGTGGAAGCAATAGGTCAAATGTTACAAACCATGTTTGCTTGTAACATGGCTGATTGGAGTTTGATCCCCAGCAACATATATGGTTCCACAAGTCCACCAGGAGTGATCCCTGAATGCAGAGTCAAGAGCAAGGTCTGAACACTGCTCGATGTGGCCCCAAGGCAATAAAGTACATAGAAAAAGCACATAAAAGAAATTAAGAGATCTGAACAGACATTCCTCAAATAAAACATGCACTGGCCAAAATTTTCATCATTATTTAATATCAGGCAAATCAAATCAAAAGGAAAATGGGAAACCAACTTACATATATATGAGAAGAATCTACACTTAACAACCATAAACAAGAGTTGTCAGCATATGGAGAAAACTGAACACTCATTTAATAGCCAAAATGTAAATTAAGCCTGCTTGTGAATAACATTTTGAAGATTTCTCAAAGAATTGAAAGTGCCTCCTGTATGATCCGGCAATACTACCACCAAGTATTGAAGAACACAAAAATGATAGTTTTAGCATATCTGTACATCTATGTTCTTTGAAGCACTATTTATTGTAATTGCTATACAGAAATGATGCTAGTACCCAATAACAGTGGATAAAGAAAATGCAGTATCTATGCACAAATAAGGGAATCATCCATAAAGGAAAAATAAAATTTTGTATTTTGCTCTTATGGGGATAGAACTAGAGGGTGCCATATTGAGGAAATAGAAGGAGAAAGACTTATACTGACTGACATCACTGGCAAGCAGGTTGTAAATAAGCAAGGGAATAGACTAAAACAAAACTAACCCCCACAGACTAAGTAAGACTTAGTCTTAGCAATACCCAAGTATTTATATAACTCCTCCAACTCCTCCAAGAATCTACTTAGGTAAAGACAGGAGATTAGAAAGGTTATACTTGGTGGCCGTGTCATGTAACAGTTACTTATTTTTTAGTTAGAGCAGTGACTATTTTTAGTTTGTTTTTCCTAAATCAATGTGTAGTGAATATTTTGTATTGGTACTCCTCCTTCCCACACTGTTCCTCTTTTCAAATAGTCTGAAAGAAAGTTTATGTTAAAAAGGAAGAAAAAAAGTTTATTTTCAAGTAGCTTCCTTTTCTAAAAATTATGTGCTGCAATTATTTAGGAGGAATATATTATAAATAACTCATGTACTGAATAGGGGAATTAAAAGCTATTTATAATAAAGGTTATGACTAGAAAATTCCTAGAATTCTTTTAGAAAGCTTTGTTGATAGAATTCTAATTTGGAATAGACTTTCTATGAGACTTTAATAGTATTCCTATTTTTATCTGGAAAGAAATGAACCCTACAATGCTAATTTTCTTATTTAATGGATTTTCTTACCTTAAATAAACCAATTCCCTCATCCGAAATGTGTATCAGCTTGCTTTTTCATGTGTAGAAAAATGCAATGGATATGGGAAGAAAAAATTCAAGCAAAATATAGTTTTATACTCTCTTTGAGAACTGAAAAAAATCTATCTCTAATTTTCATTTCTATTTCATTTTGGAGGTTGTCTAAAAAAGACTTACAAGTAAGTCTTGAAGTATATTTAATTTGTTATTTTGATAGAAAAGAACAGTTTTTTTAATGAATGAGAAAAGAATATGTTTTTGTTTTTGTTTTTTTTTTTTGGATGACACGCAGTGGTTCCTCAGGACTTACATCTGGCTCTGCACTCAGGGGTCACTCCTGAGTTTTCAGGAGGTCATATGGATGTTGGGGATCAAGCTTTATCTGATGCACACAAGGCAAGTACCCTACCCTTTGTACAGTCTCTCCTTTATTCTATTATCTATTTTCATTCTTGAATTTCCCTTGCATATTGCATTAGACCCACATCTTAGCCTCATACCAGATTTTCACAAGGGTGACCTAGCTATTTCAACCACATTAAGCCAACAGTCCCTTAGTCTATTCCAGTCAACTTACCTCTGAAATTCACAAAAATAACAGTGAACACAACAATCAATGCAATCCCAACCGAAAAGTAACAGTAAATTCAAGACAAAAAACACATCTTTTGAATCATTGCTAGAGGCCCCACACAAGTCACAAAAGGAGCACTAAGGAGGAAGGTAATATTTTCCTGAAAGGGGAAAGAGAAGAATACCATTTAGCTATCTCCCACGGAGTCCTACCTGGTGGCACTAGGTGGACACTGATAGTCACTGGCAGGATCCATCTCCAGACTAGCAGGGCATACTGGGGGAGACAAAGTAGATTCCCTACACAAGGAGTGGACGAGTCCTGAAGCCTCAACAGGGAATACCACATACATAACCTCTCTGATAAAGAATTCAGAGATAAAATGGTGAGGATATTGAATGAGCTCAAATAAAAAGTGAAATGGACATCCAATAAAATATAAGAGGATATAAAAGAAACAATGGAACGGATGTCCAATAAAATAAGGAGGAAATGAGAGCAGAAAGAAGAAAACTACAAAGAGAAGTGTCATTAATAAAGTGCATTTGAAGTAATATCAGTGGGGAAAATGTTTCTGGAAGAAGAAAGAGATGGTCTGGGACAGAAAAAGGTCTAGTATTTTTAATCTAAGAGCAAGTGTTTCTGCTTGGTAGTAGTACATTATCCAAGAAACTGAGAAAGAGGGAAGTGAGGTAAAAGAGATGACAGAAAATGAATTAGTTAATTTTTTTTCTGTCTTATTCCAGAGTTCTGGAAAGCCATTGGGAGATTGAGAGCCAGGGGTTGACATGAGCTAATTTATGTTTTAGAAAATATGCAATAAAAATATCTATATACAATGTCAATGGATTTTTAAAAAAAATTAACAAAATTCAATCTAAACAATGATAAGCACACCACTAGCACTTGGAAAGGGAAATATTGGCAGTGA
>JAJIBD010011916.1:0-21841 GCA_021461705.1 Cryptotis parvus
AGAACAATGTCATCAGCGAACGGAGGTGGTGTAGTTGCCGACCATCTATCTTCACTCCCATTCCTTCCCATTCTAATTGTCTCATGATGTTCTCAGGGTGGCACTGAAGAGTTTTGGTGAGATGGTATCACCCTGCTCGAACCCCCTCTTTTGACATCAATGATCACTTCTTTGTAGAATGGTGAGAACCTGGTGGTGAATCCATAATACAGCTCACGAAGGATCTTGATGTATTGGGTTTGAACACCCTGTTTGACTAGGGCTTCTATGACTGCTTCAGTCTCCACAGAATCAAAGGCTTTCTGTAAATCAATGAACGTGAGACAGAACGGCATCTTATACTCCCTACAAACCTCAATGAGCTTGGTTACTGTGTGGATATGGTCGATTGTGCTGAATCCTTTCCGGAAACCTGCTTGCTCACATGGTTGTCCTTCATCTAGTGTTCTGCTAATCCTGTTCAGGATGACTCGTGTAAACAGCTTGTAGATGACAGACAACAGGCAGATGGGGCAATAGTTGCCGATGTCGTGAATGTCTCCCTTCTTGAACAGTAGAACTGTCCTGCTGGTTTTCCATTGGGAGGGCACTTTGCATTCGGACAGGTAGTGTGTGAACAGCCGAGCTAGTGTATTGATGAGTACCGAGGGCAGATTCTTCAGGTGTTCGGGTCTGACTTTGTCTGGGCCTGGTGCTGTTCCTTTACCGACGAGATGGCATGTCGGATATCAGAAGGGAGAACGTTGGGAATGACATATCTATCCTGTGGAATTTGGTATGTGGCAGGTGGATGTGGCTATCAAAGAGATTTGAGTAGAAGTCCTGGATAATCTTCTCCATTGCCTTTCTGGAAGATGTGGTAGATCCATCTGGGCCTCGGACAGCAGTCATCTTGTTCTTATAGTTGGCGAAGGACAGGCGGGCAGTGCGAATACTTTTCGCGGCTTCTGCTGCATCTTCCAGTATTTCTGCTCTTCTGTCTTTGAGGTCTGCTTTTTTCGCTTCTCTGCACTGTTTAGCAAGCTTGGACGTTAGCATTTGGTCTCCTGAGGCTCGTGCCTTGCCACGTTGGCGAATGAGCTCAAGAGTTTCTGAAGACAAGCGTCCTTTTGTGTCTTTCTCTCTCTCGGCATTCTTCGCACAATCATGGAGGTGTTGAACCAGTCGGTTGTATTCTTCATCGATGTCATCAATGATGGTATCTTCCCATGTTGCCGCAATGGTGCCAAAGAGTTCCCAGTTGGTGGTCATTCTGGGAGTTCTCTTCTTAAACTTTGCAGCCTTTTTTTTTCCCGTTGCGGGGAAGTAGAATTTTGCACGAAGGAGACGGTGGTCCAATCCAGTCTGGAATTTGGGGACGACAGCAACATCGGTCAGACAAAACCGTCGATTGAAGATGATGTGGTCAATTTCATTGTGGAACTGTCCGCCAGGAGATTCCCATGTTTCGCTTCAGCCTTCTGAAACTGTGAGTTCCCATGAATAGTCTTGGTGGACATGATGAACTCAGATAGTCTCTCACCCTGTTCGTTCCATTCTAGGCCATGGGTCCCGATGTGGAGTTCTTCAGCCCGATCTTCTCGGTCCTATCTTGGCATTAAAATCATCGACTATGATCTTGTAGAAGGTGTGATCTTTTTATAGTACTCCTCCAATTCCATGTAGAATTTCTCAATTTCATCTTCTTTGTATGTGGATGTTGGTGCATAGACAATGAAGATAGAAATTGCTGGCAGTGGGCCACATCTCCTCAAGTGTAATCGTCCTATTCGGTTTGTTAGGCATTTAACTGAATCAATGTTGATAGCCATGTTCGTGTTGACAAGGACACCAATGCCACTGACGCCTCTTTCGTCACATGTTCCAAGGAACAATTCTTCTCCAGTGTCAAATACAGCATGATGCGACTGACGCCTCCTAGTCTCAGTCAGACCAATGATGTCGTACTTGATCTTTTGCGCTTGCAGCATCAGATCCTCAATATATGCTTCCGATGCCAGCGTATGTGCATTGAAAGTACAGACAGTCATTTTAGTTCTTCTTCGTTTTGGCAGCCTAGGACAGCCGTGAAATTTTATCAGGCACTGCTTGTATGCCTTTCTTACTGCTGCCATATTAAGGGCTCTTTCGGGTCAGGAAAATAAACATTTTTGTTACTGGATTTGGCATATCGAACACGCATCGGACAGCTTGCCAGGCTCTGCCATGCGGGCGCTATATTCTCATTACTTTGTGGGGCTCTCTCAGAGGGGTGGGTAGAATATTTATGGTAATTTGGAGGTAAATCATGCAGCCCAGCTGCTGCGGCGCAACGGGGAAAGCTGGTTTCTGCTCTGCCAGGTGTACCTGTGTCTTAGGCTCAAGCATTCCTGGGCTTGAAATACTCTCTTCTGAAGGGCGGGTCTCTGCAGGGCGGGTCCTTGTAGGCTGGGGTTTCTGACAAGCTGGGCTGGAGACTGGATTAATCTGTGGGCTGGAGACTGGATTAATATGCTGGGGGAGATCTTACCAGCTGCAGAGTGTGGATTGTGACACAGATCGCTGCCAGCAAGGTGTGGGGGTTTCTCTGGGCTCCTCCGAGGATCCATCGGGATGGTGGACTCGGGTCGGAAGTTGCTCTCGTGGTCCATGGAATGCAGGGGGTTCAACGGGGAAAGCTGGTTTCTGCTCTGCCGGGTGTACCTGTGTCTTCCTGCCGGGTGTACCCTGTGTCTTTTAAAAAATATTTTATTATACCACCTGAAATATGCAATTACAAAGATGTTCATGTTCAGGTTTTGGTCATACAGTGTTCCAGCACCCATCCCCCATCAGTGTCCATTTCCCACCACCAATAACCCCAATTCCTCCTCCTCCCTCCCTAGCCTGCCTCCATCACAGGTTCTTTATCTCTCTCTCTCCTCTCTCTCTCTCTCTTTCTTCTCTTACATTGTAGATTGCAATATATACATTTAGAGGTTATCCAGTGTATCTTTTGCCTATATTCAATGCTCAATTCTAGGCTGGTATTATCATTTTTGACAATTATTAGCACACTGTTCCCTTCTCTGTCTTACCTAACCTCTGACTCCTACACACTTGTGGTAGATTCAAACTTTGGCGAGACCTCCTGATCCATGTTTTGCCTGACCTTGGATATTGGTATCATAATAGATATGTATGCATATATATTCTTGTACAAGAATATGCTACCCGCATGGCAGAGCCTGGCAAGCTACCCGTGTTGTATTTGTTATGCCAAATACCAGTAACAATTATAGAACTCATTCCCATGACCTGATGGAATGGTTTGAGGCTCTTTATGTTCCTGATGCAAGCAGGTGCCCTTGAGCTCTACTTGCATGAGACAGGACATTTGGAGATGTTACTGGTGCCCGCTTGAGCAAATTGATGATGAACGGGAAGACAGTGATACAGTGACAGTGATGTATATATATATATATATATATATATATATATATATATATATATATATACGTATATTTATCTTCATGTCATGCAAAGAAATGCAGTCATTCTATATCTGTTTTTTTTCCTTCTGGCTATTTTCACTATTGATCTGGCCCAGAGTTGCTAACTTTTCAAAGATACTAGACATCTAGACATCTATTAGGTGTGGATCAGGTGGAGAGTAGAAAGCTGTTATGAAATGTATCTAATGAAAAAAACCAAAACTATTGGCTATTTTCTCCTCTTCCCTTTGGTATTATTGTCTCTTCAAGGACTGTAGTGACATCTCTTTGGTTGTGCTGCTTGCATACTTGCTTGCAGTGTGCCTGAGATCAGACACACTGGACAGTGGCAGTGCTGCTGGGACTGTGCCAGACATATAAATCAATAACTCATGCCTGTAATGGAGTGAGCTATAATCAAGCCCCTGCAGACATATTGTTGTTATTAGTGTATTGTTGTTATTATTACTGCTATTGTTTGGGGACCATACCCCAGGAGTGCTCAGGGATCACTATGGTTATGTTCAGGATTCACATGCAGTGCTGGGGGGCTGAACTGATATCAACTACTATACCATCTTTCTGGCTCCTATTTTTAAAATATTTAAAAATGTATTATACTTTGGTAATATGTTTACAATAGTACTGATAGTTATGGTCCTGGGGTAGTTACCTCACCATTGTATGTGCTCAAGACCCGCTCCAGTCATGCTTCAAATGGATGTCACATCCCATCCGCCCACTCCCCACTGATTTAGTGTTCTCCGTGTGTACTCCAGCACCCAGACTTTGTACTAATTGATCTTATCTATTTAATTGTGTTATTTTCTCATACATCACAGATGAGATCATCCAGAGCTTCTCTTTCTCCCTCTTGCTAATTTTGCTCAGCATGATCTCGCCCCAATTTTTAAAAAGTGAGTCTATAAGTAAGCATTTTATTTTGATTTGAACATTAAATTTTGGGCCTGATGAACTGGAAACTCATAGCTTAGGAAAGCTATGATGTAGCCGCCAACTTCCCTTGGACGAAATCCAGGCCTTTCAACTGCAATGAATCTGTTGCTATCATCTCCCAGCGAGCAGTGTACACCACTTGTGTTTGCTCTCCCAGTGACTGATTCCCCGAGCCATCCAAATGTACTAGCAGAACCTGGAGGTCACCCTTTAGTCCTCCGCACCACTCCCTTTCCATATTTCATCAGTTATCAAGGCCTGCAGATTCTATTTTAATGCTTTGTTTCCAATGGTGCCTTTCCAGTATTGCCTCACCCTAGTGCAGGCATTCATTGTTTCTCTGGTGGATTTCTGGAAGTACCGCCTTACCTCTTCCTCTGCTTCCCTGCTCATCTCCAGCATCATGCAACAAAGCCGCCAAGTAAGCCCTCTAGTGAATATGTGTATTTAGACACACCAATGTGCAGCTCTGTAATTCATTTGCTTAATGTTGAGAAGTCCTCATCTGGCTTCATTTTCCACCAGTTGCAATGGACGTTCTTTTCTCGAATGATGAATTTCAGTCCTCTTTATGCAGGAAAAAAAGCAGGCTCCCCTCTATGTCTTCCTGTACAGGTTCCCTTCTGTAAGCTTTTTTTTTCACAGAATATTGATTTATTAATACTGTTTAAAATACATAAGCCCCTAATACATACGCCCCATCTAAAAGCTGCCTCATACTCATAGTCACAAACTGGATGATGAATTGTTTCCACAAAATAATATGCCATGAGCAAAGCAAAATGGCTCAAAGCCAAGCTTTACCCCTCACCACCATTTCCGCTCATATTCTGTTTTTTAAAGAAATTCTTTTTTTCCCTGTGGCAATTAATTTATTTTTGTTAATCATAAGCAGGTTATTGATACTTCTGTGGCATTTGATATATATAGATAGTATATAGAATCAAAAGGTATAATAATTGTATAAACCATAGCATAAATTTATGTAGACTTGAAAGACTTTATTTGCTATGGTCTTTTTTAATCATATTTTATTATTTTCTTTTTTTATTAACTTTTAAAAATATTTTATCTTTACCATGGTTTTCATTTGGATAAGCTGTTTATACTTATCCAGTTTCTTGCATATTTCAGATTTTGGTCAGATGAGGAGACTGTAGCTCACACAGTTGTCCTTTTTCTTTTTATTCTTTTTCTTTTTTTTTTTTTTCTTTTTTTTTTGCGGGGAGGAAATACAAGTGTTACACAAAGCTTAGTCCTGACTGTCTCGGGAATCATTCCTGCCTGGTTGTGCTTGGGGAAGCATAGGTCAAGCCCATCCAAGGCAAGCTCCTTACCTACTCTTCTATCTCTCCCATCTCAGTGCAGTGAATTTAAGCAAATTGCTTATATATAGAGAAGGAAAGACTAGGGAAATTAGGCTGAACTATTCTAGTGCCAAGTAAATCCTAACTCCTTAAATTCTTCAGCTAATATTTGCAACATGTATGGACCTGAGAGTTTCCAGAGTGTAAGAAGTGTTCAAAGAGCTGTCTCTAACTGAAGACCTGATGCTTGTTTACCCATTAATTCCTATTGTCTTCCCCCTTGATTTCTTTCCTTCTCTGTCTCTCTAAACACAAGGGTCAAGGATGATCTCTAAATATCCCCTTTTTACTGCAGTTCATTTCCTCATCCAGGATTCTATATTCCACAGAGAAGTGAGACCATCCTGTGTTTGTCTTTCTTCTCTGGCATACTTCACTCAACATGGTTATCTTCGATTTCCAACCATGTTGCAGCATATACCCAAAGCTCAGGTACAGCAGAACTGAAAACATGAGGTCTAAGCGGCAACCACTGAAACTTTGCAATGTGCCTGTCAATTTGACAGGCAGGGCTAGAGTGGGGTGTGGTGTGGAGAGAATCTGGGAACACTGGTGGAGGGATTGGTGTTGAGTTATTGTGTGCCTAAAACACAACTATCAGTAACTTTATAAATTATTGTTCTTTAATAAAATTTAAAAATAACAAGGCGATATTATTGAATTGTCACCAATCAAGGGCTCAGATGTCAAAAATAAAATTAAAAAAAAGAGCTATCTCTAAAGTAGTTCTTCCACTTCAGCTGCTGTCTCCAGGGGGCAGTCTGAGAGGAAAATAAGGAAGCAGTTTTACCAAGAGGAGTGGTCTGAGTAATGGAACGACTACTATGACAAGTTTCAAACTCTCTGTTTCTTTCCCCATGTGAAGCTAGAACTTCCCTGAAACTGCTTAGACACATGTAAGGGGCTTTGCCTCGCAGGGATTTAGCAGAAAGAACTATAAAATCCATTTAACCACAGGATAGTTATCCTATACATGACTTTCATTTGTATGGATCTGTGCACTAGCAACTAGCGATAAAAATGGAGCAGTAGATATGTAACTGATGAAGGCTGTGGACTTAAAATTTGACCTATGCAAAGTTACCATTTGGAGATGAGAATAATTTTAAATGCAACATGGATCACATCTCATATGAAGTTCAGGACCAACGCAGCAGGAGCCAGTTTGAATGCAAACGGGGCAGAGATGTATTTGTGAATGGTAGCCCAGGGGTATGATGAGAGAGGAAGTGAACTGCAACGGGAAAGGACTTGCGGTCTTTATCCTTTAATCAGTGCTTGTCTCCCTGTCCCAGTGAGCAGGGGATAGACGTTAAGCCAGAATGTCTCTGAACCTTTCTGTGGCTAAGTACGCCCAATATCTGTACTTGCTATGTTACAGAATATGTTTTATTATTAACCAAGATACCTGGAGCCTGGACTGTAAATTCAATCTTGTGGTTTGTTTAAATATTTATAGATTCTGGAGGCAAGCCCACCTACTGCCCTCCCTCCTGCTAAGTAGAAGAATGTGTAGTAGGTCCCAGACACCTGCAATTTCTATTCACCTCTCAGTCATTATATTCAGCAAGAACAAAATTTTCTTCAGTTTTAATGTGTTGGATATAGAGAAAGTTTAAGAAAATTACTGGGTTAATCTGAAAGTCATCATTTCAATACTTTGCCTTCTGTATATTTTGTTTTAGGACAATCAGTAGTTTTGTTCTGACCTTAGATAAATTTGAACTTTATTTTGCATGTATCAGAGCCACCCATAGTCACCTAGATAATAATCACAAAAAGTTTAGGAACCATCATTATGGAATTTATCTGGAAGTTCAATGCATCTGTAATAATCCATGCAGCAACTATCTAACCAGCAATTGTCTTCAAAATGTTCCTTTGCCAGACCCCTGGATAACCTGGCTGCTTAGAAGAGGGGGGTAAGAGGACACTGATGTCCCACATTCCCACAGGCTACTAGGGTGTGTTTTAACAGGCCCAACTTTTTATCTCCTCTGTTTGTGAACCAGAGTTCACATGTTTAATAAATAACTGCTCCCTTCCAGGCTTCAATGGAAACTTTTCAAGGCCAGCTTTGCAGTGGGGGATATTTGTCATGGAAGTTAAATAACTTACACTTTAATTCAAGTGTCCTCTAAGCATTGAGTATAGGCTATTTTCTCCAGGGAGGCCGTAGCAGCTTCTCGTTTTAAAGAAATTGAAAAGAAATATATTGCTTTCAACAACCCTCAAATCAATATAGTTTCAAATATAGATGGGACGAAGTTTCTTGAGCTGCTTATGTGAGCTGAAGAATGGTGCTTACCTGAAGTCCTGTGTGATCATAGCATTAGATGGAAGTCACACAGCTTTGGGTTATGAATGATTGTGACTCTTCTTTCACCATTCTAGTCTAAGGTGACCCACCCTGGGCTCCCTACACAGTTCTCCCATCTATTCATCTTTAGCAACTTCCTTCCAGAATTAGATTAGGACTAGATCATTTAAACATGAAAATGTATTATATTTTGCTAATGTTAAAAAAAGAGGCCAGAGCAATAGTATAACGGTGTTTATCATGATACCATTAAATATAATTTTATTATTTTTTTCACTTAACATAGTAATATTTGCTATAAAGATATTTTAAAAGGACAGAATATAAGTATACATTTATGGAGCAAAAAATAAGTAGTAGACTTGGAAACTGCTTTAAAGTAAATACTTTTGAAAGTCTAATCTTTACACTTAAAATGCTTAGTTAAGTGTAATATTTTTTCTCTATGCTTCACATAATCTCGCTCTCTCAGTTTTTAGGTGACACTCAGCGGTACTCAGTGCTCACGAGACTATATGTGGTTCTAGGGATTGGTCGATTTCTGTTCTTGCATTGACCATCTGAATTTTTAGAACATGGTTGGTTTTTACTAGTTTGATGTACTGCTCAGCCACTTTACGGCTGCACACCACGGGAGAGCCAGTAGCAGGTCTGCCCTGTGTCTATGTCTCTGGGCTGTGGCGACAGCCCAGGAGCAGTTCACAGGCTGGTCCACCGGGCTTCCTGGATGGGACAGAGATGGGAGAAAGGGACCCCAGCTCCATCTCCATGGAAGCCCCCATGGTGACTTTCTAAACTTTTGTTTCTCTGATTGAATTTCCCTGCCCAGCTCTGCCTTCCATAGTTTTAGCAGATAACCTCTACTCCTGTAACCAGTGTTGAAAAAGTTAGAATTGTAGGTCTTGAATGCCTTTTTCCTTCCTGTAAACCTGTACTTGCACCTATAATTTTAGACATTTTTACTTCTTTCCTCTTTTGCTTATTTATTTCCCCCCTTCTTCTTCCTTCCTCCCCACCCCTGAAAGGAGCACTGTGGGAAGCCGCAGTGGTGACCTGCTCTAGCTTCTGTGGGTACTGCGGAGAATGGAGCAGAGCCTTTCTCTCCGCACTCTAGCCGGCTTGGGAGGCATTGCGAAACACATGTTAAAGGCTCTGAAAACAAGTGAAGGGGGCAGAAGGAGGAAGAAACTTCTGGCGGAAGAGGCTCTTCTATTTTGTGGTCAGGCAGACTTTTCTGAGTAAGCCCCGAGAGCAGTACTTCCAAGTTTCACATACAAACTTCAGGGCATCCAGTTAAATTTGGGAGTTAAGTAAACAATGAATAACTATTTTTGCTAAAAAGTATATCATATGCAGAGTGGATGGTTTCTCTGAAATTCAGATGTCCTGAATGTTTCCTGGAAACCCAGTGAAAGAAATTTGGTACTATATCAGGCACATACTGGAGGAAGGTTTCAGGCAGAAGAAATGTCTTTGGGGTGTAATTTCAGGTCTCCAGTTGTCCCCGGAACTGGGGGCCCAGAAAATCAATAGGCATTTTGCCTCTGAAATGGCTGAGACTTGTCCTCACCCTCTCTCCTGTCTAAGTGTTTCCCTCAGAAGCCAGAGTGGGCGCTGGACAATACAAATGGTGTATCTTCTCTGCTTGCGATCTCTCCTGACTTCCCTTCTCAGAGGAAAATCCAGAGCTCTTTTAATGGTCTTCAAAGATGCAGATCCCCAGGGGAAACTGATGCCTGCATCCTACACACATTCTGTTGAACTGCCTCAGCCAGGGCTTAGGGCTTTACAGCATCCTGTGTGTTAGTGTCAGGCAGTGGAGTCTCAGTGTCCTCATCATGAATACACCCCCACCCCGTTTCCTCTTAGGCCTCTACCTAGACTATTGCCCCTTTGCCTGCTCTGCTCTGGCCATGTTTCCTCCTGGACTTCATGTTCACTCACTTGGTCTTCCACTTATAGGGGATGTCATGATTGACTATCAAACAGTACTAGGGCTCCGTGCTCAGGGGTCACTTTCATAGCTACTGGGTAGATCATATGGTGCTGGGGATCTACCAGCATAGGCCACAAACAAGACAAGTGCCATACATGCTGTATTATTTATTGAACCTCCTCTTTTGTGCTTCAGTGATGTTCCAACTATCTCTAGAAGTTTAATTTTGCTAATCTTTCTGCCTGCGATAGCACGCCACCTTCTTCAGCTAAAATGTCAACATATCCACAGAACTTCCTAGTCATCTTCATCCTCTGCCTGTATAACTGCATTTCCTCTTAGTTGTTTGTCTGCATCGACTTATACCTATGAAGACAGCATTTTTGTTTAGGTCTTGGCTTTAGTGCCTAGAACATTGCTCCACTCAGAGGTGGCACTGAGGCTCAGAAAGGAGTTGAGTCTGGTGGGAAATCCAAAGCCATAAACAAGCAACTATAATATGACATAATAAATCATTATTAGATCATTTAAACTGTTGTGTAGGAAAATAATGCTTTGATTCCTGATTCCATCCTCCTTTCTCGCTCCAGGATGTTGCTTGCTAGCTACATCTCACTCCCACAGTTTCACTCTGCAAATAGACTCTTCTCCCATCCACATGTGTGGAGGCATAGTGCTGAGCACATGACAAAAAAGCATCTCTCCCCAAAACCCACCTTTCAAGAACTGCCTGGATTTACCTCCCAAACAAAATCCTTGTACCCAAATCCTGAACTTAGGATCTGCTTCTGAAAGGTCCAAAATGACACATCATCATACAGCTACATGCAAGGAACAGAAAAAAAAAGCCCAGATAATCACTGGACCTTTTCAGTTGTTACTTCAGTTAGTCAAACTAAGCTGCTCAGTAAATACCTTTGCTTTATACCATTTACATCCACCTGAACACCTCCTTGCATACACCAGCCTTTACTTAGACCACTGAGATTCCATCTACTTTTACAACATTCTTTTTATAATCACCAATAGTCAATTTAAAAAATTACTATAGCCACCTATTTGATTCACAAAGATGGATTTAAAGTTTGGTTTGTCCAATCTGTGGTCTGGGGATGCTGTTGTCTAGGTAAGAGCCCATGGGGGTGTAGAATTAAGGATAATAGTCCTTCCTAATGCTACATATGAAAAGAGAACAGACTGCTTGGTAGAAGGAAGTGAATTAGTTTTTTCCAGCAACTTGAGATGCCATTTAGTTCACTGGAAGAGGCCATTTTCTAGGCAGTTAGAGGAGTAAATGACTCAGTAAGAGATGCTGTTTGACAGTAGGGATTTCTGTAAGGGATTTTCCATCTCCTTTTCCAACTTCTTTCAGTTCAGTGTAGTCATGAGGAAAGTCACTGCGTAGTCTCTCTCTCTCTCATACACACACACACACGAGAGAGAGAGAGAGAGAGAGTAAGAGAATACAAATAGCTGAGAAAGATCAACATACCAGTCCCTGCTTGTGTCAGCCATTCCTCCGTGCCTAATGGATGGGAAGGATTTCTGTTCCAATACAAATAGATGAAACCTTAATTCTGTCTCCCTGCCGGGGAATAGCAGTCAAATCAATATTCTGTGCCTCTAGGAGGAAATAAAGAACATTTATACTCTAGACTCAGAGAAATGTTTATATATATATATATATATATATATATATATATATATATATATATATATATATATATATATATATATTAGAATTTGTTGAGTTTCCTGGTCCTGATGGCACAAAACAAGTACCATGTTGCTTAGTGCTCCATGACTAGCTTGAAGTGTGGAATAAGAAGTTCTGGCTATTTCATTTGCACACCTATATTGAAAGGTGTTTGTACAGCACATAAGCAATACACATGGAACTCCTTTGAACTGAGATAGCGTTCAGCTGCCTGTTGTAGAAGACTGCTGTCTTCCAGAGAATTTAATCATGGCTTAAAATCCTAGGTGTTGCTTCTGTAATCTCAAGAAATTGTAAGCACATGGTTCCAGAAATTTAAATTTCAGAGACTAATCTTCATAAATGATAAGAATATTGATTAGGAATTCACAAGTTGGAAAATATCATTTCAGGATTTTGTATAAAAAAGAATAATGTATTTCTAGCTCTAAATTCTTTTCCCTCCTCCGTCTCATCATTTGTGACCTTCATTTTATTCAATTTCTCTATTAACCTTGCCTCGAGAGTAAACTGGAAACTCCGATGACTTTTTCTGTGCTGTCCTAATGTTATGCTTTGCTTCAAGTGCTTGGGATGCATTGCACAGATTCTTCTGGAAAATCACCAATAAATATGCTGACACTGTGAGGAAATGAGCTAGTCCAGTTATAGAGATTTTCCATATAGATAAAAATTGTGTGCATGTCTACATTTTATTTTAATTATCTGATAGAAGTTTTTTAATAATGTATTGCTGTTTGGAAAGGTGATCAGAAAAACATGACAGCTGTTGACTTGCGAGCTGGACCTGCACAACCAGAGGCTTCCCACACCCCGATCTCACCTCTTGCTGCTAGAATTCCCATTCCCAGAAGCTGCCTCAGGAGTATCACAGAAATAACTTGTTGCTAAGACTAAAAGTGCATCTGATTAACACCAATGCAAACCCCTACATAAACTTAAGATTTGGGCGTAGTGATGCAGAAACTTCTTTGCGGCCGCTTTAGGCAATGCTTCTATGTAAGTTCTCTCCTTCCCATATTCTCATTCTCTCCCCCATCTTCTCCACCTTCTAGTTCTGCTTTTTTAATGTGGTGATCATGTTTGTTAAACCATCTGTTAAATACTGAAGGAGAGCCTCAGGCTTTTTATCAGTAAAATGTTTAAATTTTGTGCATGTACATGGCACTATTTGGAATATTCAGTTATCCCCACCCTCAGGCAGTTTTCTATTTTCTGTGTGGTTGAATTAGCAAGGTATGTTACAACTGATGAACATTGTTGTCATATTGTGCACACACACGCACATACCGTGTGCCTGCGTGTGTGTGTTTGTGTTTATTTCCCTCATACATCGTGTATCTGAATGTGGGACCAGACACCATTTCTTTCTGGTGCTTTGGTGCTTCAGGAGTTAGCTCTCTTATTATCATGCATTAATGTTCACCAAGCCCATAAGTTGGCTTCATTAAATAGGTGGCTTTGATAGTTCTTCTGACTGGAAGTGTAGAGATCATATGTTTTGTTTATATTTATTTGAAGAATTTCTTTGAGTTGGCAGATCCACCTGACAGTAGATTATAGTTGAAATTCTGTACCACATTTTGGCTCACCCTTCCAACTCACTTATGTGGTGGGTCTTGGATCTTTCATTGGACTGTGTTTATTCTTTTGCTTTGTTTCTTTATATACCATGTATTAGAGAGATCATCTGGTGTTTTAACCTTCTTAGTTACTTTGCTTAACATAACACCCTTTAATTCCACCCATGTTGTTAGAAAAGGGCAGGGTTTCATGTTTTTATATTTGAGTAGTAGTCTATTGTGTAAACTATGTCAATAAGCAGTATACCCTAACTTCCTTTCCAACTCATTTATTATTGATACTAGAATTGTTTACAGCAGTAAACATGCATTAGGTGGGCATATGTCTTTTTAAAGTAGTGGTCTTGTGTTCTTGAGATAGATAACTAGGAGATAAATTGTTATATCCTATGATGGCTTTATTTTTATGTTTTGGAAAGAATCTCCATAGTTTCCCATAGAGGCCTGACCAATTTGCATTTCCACAAATAGTGAATAGGACTACTTTTTCTCTGTATCATTGCCAGGACATATTGCTTCCAGCTTTTTTGATACAGATAATATGATGGATTTTATGGTTGGTGTTAGGGCCTTATTTATCTCCATTTTCCAAGGCGTCACTAATTTCAGTTGGACTCTTCCTACTTTTCAGGTCCAGTTCAGAGGTCAGTGAACAGACCCTCCCCACCTGGCGGATGGATCTGAAGCAGGGAGTCTCAAGGATTAAGAAAATAAGACAGACATAATAAAGCAAAGAATGGGATCAGGGGGTTCATCTTTATAGATTGAGAATACTGAATCTCCATAACATTCCATATTTATTGTCTTAACCCAGCAGTCATCAGAACAAATTCAATCGTCTACAGACATTTGCCTATCTGTGCTAATATAACCAGACTAAGTTTTGACACATCCAAGGGAACTACTATCCTATACCTAAAAGACTCTATGCTCTGCTTGCTGGTGTTTGCTATCTATTCTATTCTTTTCTGTTATCGTTATTCTTTCCTGGGTGCAATTTTGCAAACCCTTTGCATTTTATTACCTAAACTATCTTACCTAGGGACTTATCCCATCCTTGGGGTTTTGCTAGTGTGATGAGTTCCCACGGTAATGTAATAGATTTTTCTGAATGAGTTTTATTTATCTCCATTGTTCAAACCTTTCCTTGGAAAATGTAGGATGCCTTTTGATCAAGTAACTTCCCAAAAGGTTTAGACTATGGAGGAAAACAGTTAAAAAACCCAAATAGAAAGTCTTCAACAATAATTCATATTTGTTCTATTGATCTCTTCCTATTCATAAGTTTCTTCTTTTAATTACATGTGTATACAAAGCGGTGGAATTTTATATCAAAGTCAACAGTATTCTTCTTTCTTAATGAGTATAGTTTATAAATAGTTTATAAAGGGTTTGGTCAATTTCCAGCCCCTCTACTCCAACTAGTTAATGGTAGAGGTGAGACAAAACTGGGCCCCAAGGCTAATTCTACAAAGTGTTTTTAGCATGTTACTCACATTGTATTTTCCTTGTGAATTATAGGCATTATAGTGACAGGTATAGTTGCAAAGCACAGACCGATTTTCTTGTGATGAATTCTGAAGTGGCTTGCAATGCCGGGAAATCCTATATTTTCCACACTGTGAATTCCCTGACCTAGTCAGTCAAAGGTAGGAAACTTCACAGAAAAGATTGGAGTAGAAAAGAGAGCAGACTCAGGAGGCCTGTACAGGGCATCCTTTCATCATTTTGATCCAGATCATGCCATGCTGGTCTAAGAGAGTTCTGTTTCATGCTTGAACTGCCCATTATATAATTGGCTATTGTGAGCATCCAGAAAGAACTTCCATGGCAATGCATATATACTATTAACCGGAAGTATTGCCAAATGACTGGTATCCTGCTTAATCTTTTTTTTTTTTTTTTTTTTTTTGCTTTTTGGGTCACACCCAGCGATGCTCAGGGTTATTCCTGGCTCTGCACTCAGGAATTACCCCTCCTGCTCAATCTTAAATTAAAGTCAAAGTCTGTGGGCTGTGTCCTCATTGTGGGGCAAAGAAAGTTCAGGCTCTAGGCAGTGTTGAACAGTGGTTAGATCTGGATACAAGCCCGAGTCTCTTCATTTCCACTCAGATACTCAGAGACCTAGAGAAAGTTACTTCTAACCCCCAAGGCACCTTGGTTTCTCATCAGTAAAGTGGAATCATACCTACTCAGATCATTGTAGGAGGATTAAATGCATTATTGGATACAAAGTACTTAGAAGATAGCAAAATAGGTGCTTAGTCTAACCTAGATCTAATTCCGTTGTTAGCTATTACTCTCTTACCCTTGTCCTGAATCACATTTCCCTGAAAGCCCTACTTAGGGAGGATGATTTGAAAAATATTTTTGAAAAAGATTTTTTCATATCTGAAAAATAATTAGTACTGGGAATGAACATGTAAGAATGTTGTTATGAATCCAAGAAATTTTTTTTCATTGTGAATCTCTCCAATTTTGTTACTGTGTCAGTATATAAATTCAGTACAGTAAACTTATACTTCTCAGAATGGTTATGGAATAGCCTGCCTGCTCAGTGTGATTTTCTACCTTATCTTTTGGAATAGAAAAAACACTGACACATTTTGTAGAACTTATAATTTCTAAAGTATTATTAAATAGATTGTTTCATTGAAGGCTTGTAGATTTTGATAAGATATTGTTTTGGCTCTATTCTAGAGGTGAGACTAATTTTGTGGGGCCTTTTGGGCCATAGTCAGTGGTGCACAGGGGATATTCCTAGTTTAATGCAGGAGTGATTTCTGGCAATGCTAGAGCACCATATGTGGTTCTAGGGATTTCAGTCAGGGTTGGCTGAGTGCAAGGCAAGTACCTTAACCCTTGTTTTACCTTTCCATCCCTAGAGATGAGGATTTTTGAAGCTTAGAAAGTTGACATGAATGATCCCAAAAGGAATTACTAGTCAATCTGTACTTAGATCCAATTTTTTCATTCCTGAGGTCCATGTAAAATTTCTTTCATCCATCTACAGATAAACAAGTTTGGAAGAATCTTAACACATTTCCTTCAAACAAGAAAACTAACTTCCTATCCTAATTACAAAAAGAATCTCAGAAATACTGTAAGGCTTCAGCCATTGTGAAACATTATTGCCAATCAGTTCTGGCCATTGGAATTTTCTGGTGGTATACATGAGTAATGAAAGTTTTACAGGGGTTGCAAGGAGGAATAATTTGTGATTAGAAAGTGGAAGCAAGATATTTTATTTCCTAACCAGCCTAGTACATTATGGGGGAGAAATGCTTTTGGAGGATATGTGTGTGTGTGTGTGTGTGTGTGTGTGTTGGGTGTGTTTGCGTTTCTGTTTGTAAACTTGCTGGTTAGATCTGATCAATGAAATGAACAGCAAAGAGGTTTGCAGAAGGAAAGTATGTGTCTATTTAATGGAAAACTTCAAAGTCAGTAAATCTTGTTTTTTGCTTTAGGAATTGTCACCTCGAACTCAGCAGCTGACCCTCGCATGTCAGCAGTCTGCAAAGCAGCAGCTTCAAGTTGATGCTTTTAGAATTCCCTCCTAAGATTACCAGATAAACCCTAACATGATGTTTGTTTCTATTATGAGATAATTTGAGTCATCCTCTCTTGCCCTGATTGCCAGAACAGAGCTTACTTCATCTGATTTGTGGCTCTTAAAAATACTTCCCTTACCTGTATCCCTTCATATATTATTCCACTGAGAAATAAATTTAATTTTTATTAGCTGAGCTCTATGAGTCATTCTGCTAACTGGCACCACCAACCACCTCCCCACCAGACTGGCCTTTGCTGAGGGCTCTAAATTTAGAAACGGAATGAGATTGCCTCTGGGTTACATAAGGAAGTGCAGCAGCTATTTTTAGAATGCCATTATACCTAGAGAACCCTGTGCTGCTATCTGATTTGTTAACCACAAGCTGAAGGAAAACCGTGATTACTGATTCTCTCCACGTGCTCTTCGGGTGCTGCACCCCTCAGGACCAAATGACATTTGCAGTTTTGTTTACTTCCAGTTCTCATATTTATTTCTTCTTGCTATATACACACTAGGAATCAACTGTGTTCAAACAATGGCAGTAGTCTCTACCACCTCCTTTATTTGAGCATGCATTATAATTTTATCTTTCTCTCTCTCCCTCTCTCCCACTGCCCTTCCTTCTTGCCCACCTCCATCCCCTCCTTTCTTCCTGAAAACATTTTGGTTGCTTTTCTAAGGCTCCTGCATAGCACTAGACCACTGAATCTTTGTTTTCCCTCACAGGCATTTGTTTTCACTTTCATAAGGCAATTGCTTAGCTGACTGGGAGTGAAAAAGAAGTGCAAGACACACGGTAGGAGCCATCGTGTCATCAGGAAAGAAAATAAATGATAGCAGCAATGGCTGGAGACCAGATATCTGAACTGAGGCGATATTTTGCTTGCCATTATAATCCATTGTTCTCTGCCTAATACTGAAATTCAACATTATCCTACAACATAACCCTATCCTACAACATAACCCTAACCTTAACCCTTCTATTTTTCTTTGTTTTGGCATTTCTGCAGTGTTGTTGACTGAGGGAGGTAGTGTGTGTGTGTGTGTGTGTGTGTGCGGCGTGTGTGTGTGCACGCACTACTCCCAGCTCGGTGCTCAGGGATTGCTGCTGGTAGTACTCCGGATCAAATCACTTTTACATTGTAGTTGATCAACCAAGTATGTGTGTTTTTGTGGAATTTTAATGCAATGATAGTGAATCTTTCTTGTGTATTTTGATTTGGGGATTATTTTTGAAGGGGTTGGATGGGTGTGTGGGAAATCTATCAACTCCAAGTCCCTGTCCCATGATTCCAGTGCAGGTTCTGAGGGTTTTAGTTGGATAGAGGTGCAGAGTGAAAGAAGTGTTGTAAGAAGTAAAAGTGAATGGTACACATGAATATGAGGGCGTTCCTAGTAGTTAAAATTAGAACTTCTGGCTGAAATAGTTCACTGAGACATTGTTAAAACAGATTTTTCAGAGGTTCTGTGATGCAGCCAACTGGATTGTAGACACTCACCCCAGCAGCTCACTCAGGGTGGCCCGAAGAATGAGCTGCTCAAAGTGGGGTTCTTCTCCTTTCTCTCGCATTTACAGCATATGGTGACCCATTATTTACTGCTAGTCTTCGTCCTTGCTCATATAATTATTTTCTAAAAGATGAATCTTATCATGTCACCTTATTTGTTAAAAAGCAAATGGATTGTAACAGTCCCTAAATAATGAAGAGAACTCACTGAGAATCCAATAAAGAGCAACATTTCTATCAATAAAATGATTTATGTAAATATGGAAACAGGTGGCATAATATACAGCATAACTCTAATATAACTCTATTTCTCAGAAATTGGGAAAGAGAGACCTCCTAGCAGTATATATATTTTTTTAAAGTTTTTTTTTAAATTTTTTTTTTAAATTTTTTTATTTTTAAACTTACAAAGATATACAATTAAAAAGTTCATATTTGTGTTTTTGGTCAAACAGTGTTGCAGCACCCATCCCGCCACCAGTGCCCATCTCCCACCACCAACGTCCCGGTTCCCTCCCCCTCCCCCAGCCCTGCTCCATGGCAGGTTCTTTATTTCTTTCCATTTCTCTCTCTTTTCTCTTTTCCTTCCCTCCAGACTATGGATTACAGAACATACATTAAAGGGTTGTCATGTGTATCTTTTGCCTCTATTTAATGCTCAGTTCTAGGTTGGCATTAGTACCCTCAACAATTGTTAGCACACTGTTCCATTTTCTGTCTTACCTAGCCTCTGAATCCCACACGTTTGTCATAATTTCCACCTTTGACAGGACCTCCTGATATATGTTTCACTTGACCTTGGATATTGGTATCATAATATACCTATATATTTATGTTATGCAGATAAATGCAGTCATTCTGTATCTGTCTCTCTCCCTTCTGGCTAATTTCGCTCAACATAATCTTCTCCATGTCCATCCATTTGTAGGAAAATTTTCTAACTTCATTTTTTCCTAACAGCCCTCCTAGCAGTATATTACATTACTGTTCAATCATGTTGTTCCTCCTAATTAGAGTGACTACACACCCAAGCTCAGCTTCCCATAGGACTAATGACATCCATACTTGGACAAAAGTGGCTGTAGTGATGGCTATAGGCTACGAAAAAGTGCTCATCATCACTCATGATTAGGTAAGTACAAATCAAAGCAACATTGAGATATCATTTCATTCCAGTGAGACTGAAACGTATCAAAAATCTGAATGCAGTCTGTGTTGGCTGGGTTGTAGTGAGAAAAGAACCCTCAGTCATTGTTGGTGGAAATGTCATCTGGTTCAGTCTCTGTGGAAAACAATGTGGAGATCTCTCTGAAATATAGGAATATGATTCTCATATGACCCAGTGATACCACTTCTTAGCATCATTCCTCACACCACAAAAATATTAATACAAGAGGATCTATGCACACCTATATTTATTGCAGTGCTTAGTACAATAGCCAAGATATAGAAACTACCCAAATGCCCATCTACATATGAATGGATCAAGAAGTTGTGATATATATATGTATATATATATATATATATATATATGCAATTGAACACTATGCAGCTCTAAGACAGAACCAAATCATCACTTTGCTGCAACACGCATTGAACTAGAGAATATCATGCTGAGTTAAGTCTGTCAGGAGAAATAGGTACAGAATGATCTCTCAAATGTGGGACTTAAGGATACACAGCAAGGTACCAACATTGCCAAAGGCGACACAATGAGAGAAGTGTTCCACAAAACTGAGTTTGGGGTGGGAACTTTGAAAGAGATGGACACTGGGATCCTTGGGGAGTGAATATACTGGTGATGGGTGTGGTGTTGGAATTATGTACATGGGAAACCATAATTAAGAATGTTATAAATCACAGTGCCTTAATTATATTTTTAATATTTTAAAAAGCTGAATCATGTTTTAATTAAAAAGTTTGTCAGTTTTGCTAAAAGGTTTAAAAAAGCTGCAGCGTCCCATAGCACCACTACCCGGGTCCCAAACACTGGCTCTTTGGTGGTCACAGGTAGCTCTGCAAACAGCCTAGATGCAAAGCAGAGGCCTTCTTACCCATACTGTGTTTGCTGCCATCTCTGACAAGGCCATTTTTCTGTCATATTTGCTCTAAGACTTAAAGTGAAGGGGATAGAATTTTGTAGAATTTGAACCTAGCCTGGCCCTGGAAGGAGGGTATTTTGGGGCACAATCAGAGTATCTGGCCTGCTGGTGAGAGAGGGTCATTTGGATGAAGGAAGGTCACTAAATGACCCTGGCCATCTTGAGTCATCACAGTCAGGCCTGGTCACTCAGCCTAAAAATTATCGGTGATCCAAGGGATCCGAGGGCTTCAGGTCTCTCTGAAGTTCACTCTACTGGGTATTCTAGAGTAGAAGACTCTGTGAGGGCAGATTCCCAGGTGCTGTAGGGTGGGAACATGAAGCTGCCCATAAGAGTCTGAAAGCCCCTGAGCTCCAAGGACAGAGGACATAGACAGCTCATCCTGTCTATCCCAGGATGAGCTCTGGGCAGCCAGGACTTCCAAAATATGCCACTGAAGAGTTGTTTAGAAAAATGCCAGTAAAGATAGAAAAGAGTCAGGTTTCCTCTAGGGTATTGCCTGTTGGCTAGAAAAAAATGCCAGAAGCTAGATAGCTTGTTTTCTCTTAACAACAGTGAATGGTAGGCAGTAAGAAGGATTTCACAGAGGGACCCCCCCCCGCTGCCAAGTAAATTACTAAAAGGGAGTGTGTTGGACATATCTTGTGTCCAGACTTGTATCCTCTTCGCCACATCCTCCTGTGCTAGCAACCAGCTGTGTGCAGCTGGGAACCACCACACCTTCCCTTAACTGCTACACTAATGAGACAATCTAAGGCCTCCCTGCAGCCTCTGTATTCTGAGGCGCGGAGCAAGCCTGAAGGGAGGTAACCCCCATGTAGAAGCCCTTGCCCACAGAGTAATGGCAGTTAGAAGAGAAATGCAAATTCCTACAGTACACAATTCTGAGGACCATTTGGCATCACCCTTTGGGGGATATCTAGAAGGCTTTAATGGCTCACAGTGATGTCAACTCAATTATGTGCCCTATTAATATTGTATTACTATATAACAGCATAATGCTGTCTGCTGTATAATACACATAGTACATGCAGACTCTTACTAAATTAAAAGCATAATGATAATTATAATGAGTTATTATTAATTTTTCATTATCCCCATTTCACTCTTCCCAGTACTCCCTATTTCTGTCCTTAGGGTCCCCTTTTTTCTTTAAAAAGGAAAAATAAATGTTTCTTTATAAGTCATATCATTAGAACTCTTGTCTCAGCCTCTCAGCACTTTTGACATTCTGGACCCTATGATAATTCTGGTTGGGGACTGACCAGTCCACTATACTGAGTCTAGAAGTTTTGTTAGATACTAATTAAAACCATCAAAACTGTATCCAGACACCGCCAGATGAC
>JAJIBD010011917.1:0-61160 GCA_021461705.1 Cryptotis parvus
GGCCCTGAGCACAGCAGTCTGGGCTTACCTGGCATGTGGCTGATCCAGGTTTGATCCCGGCACCCCTATGATCCCCTGAGCCCTGCCAGGAGTGATTCCTGAGTTCCTCTGAGTGTGGCCCGCACAAAAAATAAAATAAATCTTAAAAATTAGAATTAAAAAGTCATAGTTCCACGCTCCCCCAAAGTACCTTTGGGGAGACTCAATGCAATTGAAAGTCAGAGTGGTTTTCATTGCAACTGAACAAACCATCCTAAAATGGGCCTCAACCCACAGCGACTGGCCCTCCATCCGTGAGCCAAAGCAATCCCTGAGAGAAAAGCATGCCAGAGGCACCAGGCATCCTGCACCAATCTATATCACAAAGCTGCCGTCACCAGAACAGCACCTCACAGGCACGATGGCTGAAGGACCTGGGCAGAAAGCCCGGACAGAAACCCGCAGGGACATGGCCAGTTAACTTGTGCAAAGGAGTCTGTTAAATACAGACTCCTGTATTTAGCCTGGGGGGCTGGAGCTATAGCACAGCGGGGGGGCGTTTGCCTTGTATGCGGTCCACCCGGGTTCCATCCTCGGCATCCCATATGGTCCCCCGAGCACCGCCAGGAGTAATTCCTGAGTGCAGAGCCAGGAGGAACCCCTGAGCATTGCCGGGTGTGACCCAAAAAAGCAAATAAATAAACAAACACATACAATGTGGGAAGGACTGTTCTTCAGGACATGGAGGGGAATGAGACCACCGCGGGGGAAGACACAGCTTCCTTGCTTTGGCAGCACGTCACGGACGCTGACGAGAATGACTATCTTTGTTAGAGAACTAAACCCTTGCAGCAGAACCACGCTGCAGAGAGTAGGGGCCAGGTGGGAGGCTCTCGCGGGAGTTTGCAAGAATGCATCAAATGTGAGTTAGGCCAGGCCCCAGCGATAGCACAGAGGGCATGGCTGTTGCCTTGCACCCGGCTGACCTGTGTTCAGTCCCGAAATCCCTCTTATGGTACCCCCAGCACCGCCAGGAGTAATTCCAGGGTACAGAGCCAGGAGTGACCCCTGAGCATTGCCGGGTGTGATCCAAAAAAAAAAAAAAATCATCCGGTGAGGCCCTGCCTGATGGTCAACAGTCCCCAGGGCTCCCTCTGTGGCCCTGCGGGGAAGCAGAAGCTCTGGGCTTGAGGGATGTGCACCCCTCTGTGGTGGGAGAGAGGGGAGTTGCGGGGGGGGGGTGCCTCTTCATGGCGGGCAAGCACAAAGCTTCAGGGCTGGGCCCTCCAGCCCGTTTGTTTGGTCTCGCTACAGCTGTTTTGAATGAGGGCATCTCTGGCACGCTCCCCATGAGCTGATTTGTTTATTTGTGTAGCTGTGATTCCTGAACCCGGCTGGGCTTCCACTGCCCTGAAGATCAGCCTCGAAACTTTGGTGCTGGTGAGAAAGCAAGTCAGCCGTGCCTGCCCCGCCCCTTCCGCTTTTCCTCTTTTGGTCTCCCAGTATCAGGGTGTGTTGGAAGTTGCCCAGAGGTAGTGAAGGCGGCCCGAGGCCCAGCACCCCCTGCTGGCTCTGCCCTGCCCTGCACACTGACCCCCGCACACTGCCCGGCTCCATCTGCCTCCGTGTAGGACATCACGGAGAAAGGGGCCCTCCTTCCCTGCCCTCAGTATGTCCACCTGTGAGAACCACTGGACAGAGAAGCCCCAGCAGGGCCTGGGAGAGACTCAGCTGGCCCGAGACCCAAGCCGACACCCCGACACCACATGGTCCCCTGAGCACAGCCAGGCAAACCTCAAAAAATAAATCAAAAAATGAAAGGGTGAGGGGCAGGTCCTGGGAAAGGCTTCACCGAGGGACAGGGGTGGTGCATCAGCTTCTTCTGAAACCTGAGTTTGCTTCATGGAGCACCCCTAATAGCCGTGAGGGCCAGGGGCCAGCAGAAGCGACACACCCAACGCTGGGTCATCTCACCAGAGAGGTTCCAGAAAGGCGGAGACAAATGCTGGGTCGCCCCATGGGGACACAGGAGCATCTGGGAGAGGGTGACAGTGGGAAGCTGCCACCCACCAGCCGGGCAGGGTGCTGCAGCGCCACAGGCCGTGGATGTGCTGTCTGTCGGGTCTCTTGGTCCTGGTGGGTTTGTGGGGTGAGGCCAGTGACCTCACATAAGTCCTGGGCTCCCCCTGGCACTGCAAAGTCAAGAAAGAAAAAGGAACTTCAAAAGTCTGTTCTAGAAAATGAAAATTGTCCATCACTGGAAAGCCAGACTGGAGAACAAGAGTCCCTCTTCAGAGACTCCAGGCCCCTGGGAGGACTGGGAAAATAAAGACATTAATGATTAACGCTTCTCAAAGAAGGGAGAGCAGGAACTGATTCGTGAGCCGCAGCAGCAGTTACTAGTCAGGCAGGAAGCACTCTGCGGGCTTATCAGTCACTGAAAAGCTGAATTGGAGCGGGCGGTGCTGCTGCGCTGCCCGGGGACCCTTCACCTCTAGCTAGAAGGAATCCCCGATGTCGACTCAGGCCTCGTGGCATCTTGCCTGCCTGTCAGTGGCGACCTCTGGAAAGTGGAGGACCTCGGCTGGGTTAAACAAGCTTTGCTTGAAGACCATAGGTTCTGGGAATAAAACCGAGGGCTTTGCACACGTGAAGCGAGTGCTCTACTGAGCTCAGCCCATGATGGGTGTTGACAGCCCAAGGAAATACCCGGGCTGGTATCTACCGAGTAAAGGCCTGTGTCTACTCCCAGCTCTGTGGCTGGGGCTTCCCCACAGTGCTCAGCTATGGGCACTCCAGCCCAAAGGGTCTTTGTGTGTGTGTGGGGGGGGGGGGTCACACCCAGCCACGCTCAGGGATTACTCCTGGGTATGAACTCAGGAATTACTCCTGGTGGTGCTTGGGGGACCATATGGAATGCCGGGAATCGAACCTGGGTCGGCCATGTGCAAGGTAAATGCCCTACCTCTGTGCTATCGCTGTGTCTCCCACAGGGTCTTTTCTTTCGCTTTTTTTTTTTTTGGGGGGGGTCAGACCCGTTGATGCCCAGAGGTTACTTCTGGATCTGCACTCAGGATTTATTCCTGGTGGTGCTCAGGGTCTATGTGGAATGCCTGGGATAGAACCAGGTCAGCCGTGTGCAAGGCGAACCTCCTCCGCACTGTGCTGTTGCTCCAGCTCAGGGTCTTTATGTATTCTTAGGTTCCTCATCTCTTATTGTTTTCATCTCACTCTGTAGAGACCACATTTCCCTGCTTGTAGCTAGTGTAGTTAGTGCAGTTGCCTTCATTTATTTTCTGTTTGGGGGCTATACCTTATGCTCAGGGTTGACTCCTGGCTCTGTGCTCAAGGGATATTATGCAGTGCCAGGGAGTGAGCTGGGGTCGGCCATGTACCAGGCTGGCACCTTAATCCCTGTCCTAGCTCTCCTGACCCCTCTTTATTGAGCTTTGGCCCAGAAAGCTTCCTACCTCACATACATCTCTCCCCATCGCTTATTCTGTAGTTTTCCATCCAGAGAATCATATCATCTATTAACTATTTTCAGTGAGGATATTTGGTTCATCTGACCAGGTGGTTTATTTTGTGCCTGTACATTTGTATTAGTCAACTATTTCCTTCTCTCTAACCATGGCTTTTCGCTATGCGGAAAGGAACCTTCACAGTCTGTGCCCAATTATGATGCAGACTGTGTTCTCCACTGCTCAAACTAAAACACAGACCAGACTAGAATCTACTTTCCACTCTGCATGCTAAGGAAATACGTTTTTTGGGGAGCCAGAGCAATAGTACAGCCGGGAGAGCATTTGCCTGCATGACCCAGATTTGATCCCCAGCATCCCATATGGTCCCCGAGCACTGTCAGGAGTAATTCCTAAGAGCAGAGCTAGGAATAGCCCCCTGAGTATTGCCGGGTGTGACCCCCCAAAAAAATCCCCCTCTAGGTAAATAGAGAGGACTAACATATTCCTGCCACTCAAGGTGCTGCAGGTGTGGCTGTGGTGCCCAGATGCATCAGCAGGTGGCAGACAGGAGTCAGGCTTGTCTACAACCAGGGCTCTGCCACCTGTGCCCCGGATGGTTGATGGTCTGACATAGAAATAGACTGGGCCACCTGGGATGAACCCAGAGCGATGGCAGAGCCTGTCAAGCTACCCATGGTGTATTCGATATGCCAAAAACAGTAACAATAATGGACCTCATTCCCAACGAATGGAGACGCACTGGTGCCCACTCGGAGCAAACTGACGAACAATGGGAAGACAAGTGACAACATATATTATGTGACCAAAAGACAGCGTAATAAATTCTGAAATATTAGTCCATGAGTAAATCGCTTTTCAGCACCAATATGCTGTAGACGATGAGATTCGAGATGCCCCTGGTTATCTTATTACAGAACACAGGCAGTTCCCAAGGAGCCTGCCCAGCTAGCTTCTGAGATACCAAGATAGACCTTACACCTGGGCCAGAAACTCTCCACCGTATGTGTCAGTTAGGACACTCTGATGAAAGTAGCAGAAACGTGAGCTCAAACCAGCTAAAGATGTAAGGATGTCTATTGTACCAAGTCGCATTGAAATAAAGTTAAAAAAAAATCCCAGAGGTAGGGGAAGCTTCAAGGCAGTGGTCAAGCCTGTCCCGAGGCAGTGGACACCAGGTTTGCTGAAGTTGGCGGGGGCAGGAGATGCTGGAACATTCTGATTGGGCGTAGTGGCCCCCTGCTGGGTCTCTGGTCCAGTCATGAGTCCAGGAGAATGCAGCATGATGATTGGCTTAAGGGCTGCACGGAGCAGTTGCTCGGTGGGTATCTGGCTGGAAACCAGAGCTCTGGTGAGGGTAATGGTCAGCTGCGAGCCATACCCAAAGGCTGAGGTATCCCAGGTCCACCGGACTACTCTCCTCGTGGGCAGAACCTGGCAATCACTTCGTACCCCCCAGCCTGCATCCTCAGGCGGATGGATGGATAGACAGGCAGAGACAGAATCCCCCAAACACCCTCATGCCGAAAGACAAGCTCAGTGTCATGAAAACCACAAGGAATGAAACATTTTATATTAAATACCCAGTAGACAGATTTAGGCAAAATAATGTTTGAAGGACCGTTGTGTTCGGATTTTGGCTGCTGTTGTGTGGGTTTGTTTGGTTAATTTGGGGATGCTCCCAGCTTTGTGTCGGGGGTCACTCCCTGTAGTCCTTGGTGAGGATGCGGGGTCCGGGATCAAATCCTCCCTGCCCACAAAGCCTGCGCGGGCCCTCAGAACCCCCGCAGCCTGGCTCTTGAGGAGCGTCTAGCAAAGCGCTGTCATGTCTAGGGTGGGAAGAGACAAGTTTCCGCTCTCCCAGATACAGCCAAGGGTCTGTGCTGCCGAGCTGGCTACAATTACCGAAATTACAGGGAGATGAGGGGCCATCCTCGGCCGGAAGGGCTACCTCGGCCGGCCTAGCATTACAAAGAAAATTATAACAATTGGCTGAGCATAGTGAATGCCTTTCCTCGTGAAAAACAACCTCAAAAGTCAGAGAGCGGAACCTGGCCGTCAGGCTGTCTCTCTGGGGACTGGCCCTGGCCGTTGGCCCCCTGCCCAGACCTGGCTCAGCTAGAATGTCTCCATAGCCTCAAGAGCAAGGAGAAGGGCTGCTCCCCAGAAACCCACCCCCAGAGCAGCTAAAGGACTCATTCTGGGGGGCGGGACACCCTCATACTGCAACGTTCCCTCATGAGTCTGTTTTTAGTGATGCTGGACTGGTCTTAAGGTAACAATGAGAAAAGACAGAATCCAGGCCTGAGAATGAGAGAGGGGTCCTTGGGGACTGCATGGGGGGCCGTGCTACGGGCTCTGTGACAGAGGACAGAGGGCCTGTCCCTAGGAGAAGGCTGTGTCTGAAACTCAGCAGCTGTGCACCCCATGGCCTGTTAACCCTTTCTCTCTCTCTCTCTCTCTCTCTCTCTCTCTCTCTCTCTCTCTCTCTCTCTCTCTCTCTCTCTCTCTCTCTCCCTCCCTCTCTCCCTCCCCCCCCCTCTCTTCTGTTCTGTGGACAGAGCTGGTATGCTCAGGGCTTACTCCTGGCCTTCACTCAGACTCAGGGGTCTCTCCTGGCAGGGCTCGGGGACCATGTGGGGTGCTGAACCTGAGTCAGCCTCATCAAGGGACCCGCTGACCTTATCTTCTTGGTCTAGCCCTTTCGCCTAGGGCTTTCCCCCTAGTGAAATCTGTCCCTTCTTCAATCAGGGAGACCTTGAGAGAAGGGGAAACTGAGGGTCACCCGGGAAGGAGCTCTCCTTAGATCCTCACTTGGCCCCGCGGTGAGGGGCTAATGCAGGACCTGAACCCTTTGGGGTCTGATCAGAGCCTGATGAGGCCGGTGCCAGCCGAGAAAGGGCTGGACCCCCTGAGGAGAGACCTTCCCGCAGGAGCCCTGTAAGAACAGGCCAGAAACCACATGAGCTGGTGTGATGGCTCAGCGGGTCGGGCTCTTACCCAGGTTCGGTCCTGGCACTCCATCACAGCACCTGCCAAACCCCACCAGGAGTGCCCGCTGAGCAAAGACCCGGGAGTCAGCCCCAAGCACCATCACTGTGGCCCCAGACAAGCATAAACAGAAGACCCCTTGCCCAAAGGCCAAAGTCTTTCCAGTGCCAACGTGCATCTCACCCACAGAAGCCCCAGCAGGGATGCTCCACGAGCCCCTGGAGTCACGCTGCGAGGCACGTGCATTCCGCATCCTGGCTCGCCTTCCAGCCTGGGTGCACCGAGCCCTTCTGCATCACTGGGCGCTTCCCTGGGGGAGAGCCGGGCCCTTTTCTCTTGAGGACCGCACCAGCACCGTTTCTCTCTGCCATGGTGCTAAAACTCTCCTTCACTGGTTCTTCCCTGCGCGGGGACTGGGGTGCCGGGTTCCCTGTGGGGGTGACTGGGTGCCGGGTTCACTGCACAGGTGACTGGGGTGCCGGGGTCTTCCCTGCGCGGGTGATGCCAGGTTCTCTGTGCGGGTGTCTGGGAGTGCCGGGTTCTCTGTGTGGGTGACCGGGTGCCGGGTTCCCTGTGCGGGTGTCTGGGAGTGCCGGGTTCCCTGTGCGGGTGACTGGGGTGCCGGGTTCACTGCGCAGGTGACTGGGGTGCTGGGTTCTCTGAGCGGGTGACTGGGGGTGCTAGAAAAGCTGCTGATTTGCTTCTCTGCAAAGAGCCTAGCTCCAGCCCAAAGGCCAAGGCTCCCCACCGATTTGGGTAGGGTCAGGAGTCACTCCTAGCCCTTGCACTGTGAGGACGAAGCTGTCCAGAGGTGCTGCGGGGACATAGCCCTCCCAGCCCCAGCTCCTTCTCCGGGACGGGGAGGCCAAGTAGAAAGATGAAATCCTGTCTCTGTGGGGGCTGGTGGTCAGCCGTGGGCGTTGCCTGAGGTCCTGTTGTGTCGGGGCAAGCCCCTCTCCTTGCCAGGCCCTTCCCTGAGCTCAGGCTCCTGCGGTGAGCCAGCACGGAAGCTTCTCCAGCTTCTCCCATGGCATTTTTCCGCAGGCCCCGTCCCGTGGACTTGGGCATGACAGCGGCTCTCACATCTCAGGGCTGAAGGAGGAGAAGATGCCTCCAAGGACCAGTCAGGTCTGCACCAGGACCAGACAAGCTGGGATGGGACAGAGCATTCCCGAAGGAAGGAGGGACAAGGACACTGGAGAGCAGAGGAAAGGGCAGTGGGTGCGAGCCATGGTCTGCAACCAAGTAAACATTTTGGGACCCGGACTCTCTGTTGCTTTCAACCACATGACGCTTTTAAAAAGAATTGTTTAGGGGCCAGAGCGATAGCACAGTGGGGAGGGCATTTGCCTTGCCCACAGCTGACCTGGGTTCAATCCCCGCATTCCATATGGTCCCCGATAACCACCAGGAGCGATTCCCGAGTGCAAAGCCGGGAGTAACCCCTCAGCATTGGCAGGTGTGGCCCCAAACTATAAAGAAACAAACAAACAAACAAACAAATAAAATAGGGGCCTGAGCAATAGCACAGCGGGTAGGGCGTTGCCTTGCATGCGGCCAACCTGGGTTCGATCCCCAGTATCCCATATGGTCCTATAAGCACTGCCAGGAGTAACTCCTGAGGGGAGAACCAGGAATAACCCCTGAGCATTGCCAGGTGTGACCCCCAAACAAACAAACAAACAAACAAACAAATAAATCACTTATTTTTTTTCTTTCCCTTTGTCGGTTCCACTTCGCTATACACTGGGCTGTGCTGGGCGGGGGTGTCGGGATGATACTTGAGGTCTCGCAATGCATAGCTCACACTATCACCAAGGCACGTGCTGGAACAAAGCTCCAATCTGTGAGTTGTCACTGTTACCTGCTCTTCCGGCTGAGTCAGCCCCACGTTCTTTATGGTGAAGCACTAGGTCCTAACAAACATGATGAAACAGGAAGCAGCCGGTCTCACAGAGAGGGACGGGCTTCAGGCTCTGCAGGTGAGCAGGGCGCAAGTCTATCTCCCCACCTGTGGAAGGGAGAAACCAGCACCCAGGAAGCAGCCCCATGGGGCGGCGTGATCCCTCTCCCCTCCCTCTGAAACGGGGAGCTTCTCCAGAAACAGCTGCGCCTCAGTCACCTCCGCTGCGCCTCGACACCAGGCCCTGCAGAGAACTGGGCCATCACCTTCATCTGGGAGCGCCTGCCCAAGGAGGCTGTCCGCTGCTCGGCCCAGAAGGCTGGAGATAGCGGGCGGATAGCGATCAGCGCCCCCAAGGGTGGTCAGTCCGGGCCTGCACTGAAATGTCACACTGCCTGGGCACGTGCCCGCCTCCGCTTAGGTTACGAGATACTTTTTCATTTATTTAAACATGTCCAGTGAATGTCACCCCCCAGGCATCTCCTCCCTGGGCTGAAAAGACAGAGCCGGGACACCAGCAAAATCTTCTTCAGCCACCTCTCCCGGCCGCCCAATCCAGTCTACGGCTATTTTCTTTTCTTTCTTCCTGGGGCTTTTTGGTTCACACCTGGCGATGCTCAGGGGCTACTCCTGGCTTTGCACTCAGGAATTTCTCCTGGTGGTGCTTGAGGGACCATGTGGGATGCGGGGGATTGAACCTAGGTTGGCTACATTCAAGGCAAAAATGCCCTCCCCATGTACTATGGTTCTGGCCCCTGTGGCTAATTTCAATTGCCTGACTCCACAATTTTGCCAGATTGCAGTGTGGAAGATTTCCTTGCTTCCACACTGAGCCTTTGGGGGACACGTTTTTGTTTTGGGGGTCACTCCTAGAGGTGCTCAGGAACCTGTTTTAGGGGGTTGAAGCCAGTGTTTCCTGATGCCCACCAGCCCTGCAAGCAGCGTCCTGGCCTCCATACACCAGTTTTATTAGCAACTCGCCCCGAACACGCAAAGGTGTGCTGGTAAACCGCAGGCTATGGAGTCAAAGGCTGCTGTCCTTTGCCTGCTGCCTCTGAGAGTGGGACAGCGAAGATCATCAAACCAATGGCTTGGCAGCCAGAAATTACTGCAGACCAAGGCATGGTCAGTGGAAAGCTACAGGTGTCTCTGCCCTATGCAGTGTCCCTGAGTCTGACCTGGATGTTCTCTACGCCTCAATGGTCACCCTGCCAGAGGCATCTTTCAGTGCCTGCGCTCACTAAATGAAGGGGCTCGGTTGCCTGGCAATGTTGTGTACACTGACGTCTCACCCTGAGCGTGAGTCTGGAAGGGCTGGACACCTGTGAGCCAACGGCTCCATCCTCTGCAGATCGGGAAGCAGAGCTGACGGACAGTAGCTCTCCAGCTGATGACTCCAATCAGGCTGCTCCTCCGAGTCCAGAACACGTTTGTTTTCCCAGGAGGGGAAGGAGAGGAGGAAGGCCGTGGGGATGAATGGAGTAGAACATCCCTAGTTTCAGTGTCTAGGGTTAGTCACTGATGGAATGCTAATCTCAGCCTTTTATGGTGCCTCTGTTCCCCCAGAGGTTCACAACAGCCTGGGAACTTCTGGAGAGGCCGGAGTGAGAGTACAGCAGGGACGGCATCTGCCTTGCACGCAGTCGACCCGGGTTTGATCCCTGGCATCCCATAGGGTCCCCTGAGCAATGCCAGGAATAATTCCTGAGTGCAGAGCCAGGAGTAAAGGCTGAGCATTGCCAGGTGTGACCCAAAAAGGGAAAAGAAAAGAAGATGAGGAATTGAAGCTGGAGAGATAATGCAGTGGGTAAGACACCTGGCTTGAACACGGCCAACCCCAGTTCTGTCCCCGCATCCCATATGGTCCCTCAGCCCCGCCAGGAGTGATTCCCTGAGTTCAGAGCCAAGAGTAGCTCCGGTGTACTGCCGGCACGCCCAAAAACAGGCAAAGAAATTTTAAAGATGAGAAACTGAGTATCCCCAAGCATCAGTTGTTGAAGCTAATACTTCTCCTGAGTGAAAGAAGCGCAAATCGAGACGATTTATTTGACCACTCCCCTTTCAGCAATAGGAGGCTCCATTATTTTAATAGTCATTTACAGCTTTCCTTTGCTCCCTCTCTATCTCCTCCTGGTGATCAGCCCAGGCACTGCAGTTTCTCAAGTCAGTTTTATACTGCAAAATAGACATTTCACTTTTTTTTAATGTTTACTTTAAAAATTACACGAACTTAGCCAGAATAAGTACGTGAGATTTAGAGGGTTCAGATACTCCTGGCACTTTTCTTAGCGAAGACCAGTCTCAGAAGAATATTAAAACCCAGTGTCGGGCAGAATGATGGTCCAGGAGACAACGTCTGCCTTGCATGAGGCCAACCAGGTCTGATCCCAGCACATTTGACCCCCTGAGCACCCACCACCGGAGCGATCCTGAGCACAGAGCCAGGAGGAAGCCCAGAGCACCACTAGTTGTGACCCCCAGCCCAAAACAAAACAAAGCTGAAAACAGACAGAAAAAACAAAGTCTAATAAGTATGAAGGAAAATGCTGTCGATTTCATGTGTTAAAGACCCAGCCACAAAGAGCCTCCGGGTACTTCATTTTATTCCTTGACCTATGTCAATGCTTTCCCAGACGTCTGTCTCGCTTCTCAGAAAGCCCCTCATGGACAATCATGCGAGAGGAAGTGCCTGAACAGGGGTGCAGCAGACCCTGGATCCCTGGACGGACCCGCTAGCCCTGAGCCAGTGTCCGGGCTGCCGTGGCCCAAGCTGGTCTCGCCTCTCCCATCTCCAGGAATCTGTCTCACTTTCTGCCCTCTTCCCTTCCTTTCTTCTTGTCTTTATTCTTCCTTTATTTTTGTCTTTTTTCTCTCACTATCATCTGATCTAACCCCATCATCCTTCCACTTCTTCCTAGCATTTCATCTCTGAAGAAACTGCACAATTACATTTTCAGACAGAAGACGATGTGTCAATTAAACATCTTAAAATGAAACAACTAAGCTAACCATTTGCTTATGCACTATAGAAACGTAACTCAGAAAAAAAATGAACAAATTCTGGGAAGCACTTATCAACTGCCCTTTTGTATTTGTCTGAATTCCTTCCAGACAGGCTCCCTGCCCACAGGTGCTATAGCCATTTAACTTTGACTAAGCCGGTTCATGATAAACGCAGCAGGACCGAACACAATATGAGCAAAGAGGGCAGAGAGCGCCAGAGAGCCAGGTCTAACCCTCCTCGGGAATTAAGGCCGGGCAGAATGGATTCTCTTCTGGATTTGGTTCAGAAAGAGGATAATAATACTTGCTTAATTAACCAGCATGTTGGTAGATTAAAGTGCTTTGTAAACATTAATTAAAGATGCAGGGTGTTAGATGAGGCCAGTGTGTTATTAGCGAAAAAAAAAGTTTCCTTCCCTGTAATCAGGTATCTCTTCCTGGGAGGGCCGGGGAGAGAAATGATGTAAGGACGAAGGAACTGGGACTCAACCCTGAGTGCTGCCGTGACTCAGTCCCTCTGAAGGCCAGCACACTTCCTTCCCAAGGCTTTTGTAAAACGGGACAACGCAAACAACCCGGTGTCCCCAAGGCCTGCCCTTGGAGCCCGCACAAGCCTACAATGACAAACGCTCCTTCACCGTGACTTGATCCCACCCCAGGAAACATCAGGAACACGAACTTCCACCCGCTCCCAAGGCAGTACCCAGGCCGCGAGCCCTTTCCCTGCTCAAGGAGGGGAGTTCCTTGAGTGTCCTCACCTTTCTGAGCCCCACCTTTCCTCCTTGCAATGCGGCCAAGGCACCAGAGTAAATTCCAGAAGGTAATGAAACTGCGGGAGTGAACAGCCCTGCCTAAAGGTAATGGATACGCAAACTAGGCTGTGGTTATTATTGTCATTAAACAGAAAACAGCCTCTCAAAGCTGGGAGCTGGGGGAATCTCACTCCAAGCTTCAAACGCAAACCCCTGTGGCTTATCTCGGCGGGTGTGACTGGAGGGTGGGGGAGCACTGGACGGCGCCCGGCTCCGGGATCCCGGCGGCGGCCGCAGGGCAGGGACCTGTTTCTTTAGAAGTCCCAGGCGCGGACCAGCGGGGGTGCGCGCAGGAACAGGGAGCGCGCGAAGCCGGGAGCGCACGGCTGGGGAGCGCTCGGCGGGGCGCGCGCGGCGGAGGGCGCAGGGGGCGGGAGGAGGCGGAGCGCGAGCGGGGGGGCGCGCAGGGGCGGGGAGGAGGCGGAGCGCGAGCGGCGGGGGGCGCGCAGGAGCCAGTGCGCGCGTGCGGCCGGGGAGCGCACGGAGGAGGCGGAGCGGAGCGCGGCGCGGAGCGCACTGAGGGGAGAACGCGCGGCGGGGAGCGCGCAGGAGCGAGCGCGGCGGGGGAGCGCGCAGGAGCGAGCGCGGCGGGGGACCCCTTGGGCGCGGGGCGCGCGGACACTTTCGGGCAACTCGGAGGGGCCGCTGCCAGGTGAGTGACCACTTCTGATCCTCAGCCCGGGCTGGTTGGCAGCCGTCCCTCGGCTTGGCGATTTGGGGGAGCGAGGCTGTGTTTGGAGTGTAATGCGGGGCGCTGGGCTCCTGTGGGCTCCGGACAATAGGGGGGGGCACCCCTTCTCCTGTTGTAGTCGCTGCCTGAGCCTCCTTCCATGCCCTCCACGTCGCGGGCTCCCCGGGCAGCTGAAGTTAGGCAAGGTTAGCAGAACCCCAAAGGGCCGTACTCGCCAAGAGCGGCAACAGGGTGGCCTATTCCAGAAAACCTGCCCCCGCACCCCGGGATTTTCTAGGGTTAAGCGCCTCTGGTCAGGTGGCGTGGGAAACGCTTGTTTCCGACCTCGGAGTTCTAACTGGGGGAGGGGGTGCGCGGTGGCCCTTGGCAGGTGCCCGGCTTTGGGCACCCAGTGAACCCCACTGGCCCTCTGCGGCTTCTGGCCCTTTCCCGGGGCCGCGTGGTGGTGCCGTGGTGGCGGGGACCCCACGGAAGGGCCTTAGGTGGCCAAAACCACTTGTGGAAGTTGCGCTGTGCGCAGACCGACCGCGCGCAGGGGCGTCCCACCCGCGCCGAGCCCAGGTGCCACCAAGTCAGCGCATCAGCGGGAATGCGCTGGGGCTGCGGGGCCGAAGCCGGCTGGAGGGAGGCCACCACGCGCCGCAGCGCAGCCCAAGGCGAGCGCTTCCTCGGCTTCGGAAGTTTCCCAGTGTTGTTTTACAGACTAAATTTAAGCTTCCAGCGTTCCCTTTTCTTTTCTTTCAAACCGCAGGAACTAACCTCAGAAAACTTTTAACTCCATCAGGCCCCAGCGCGGGCAGAGCAGAAAATTTTTGGGTTCTTTTGTCCCTAAACAGAGCTCAGGGTTCAGGTTCTTGCGGCCACAGGCTACGGGAGGAAGAAGGTCCCTTCTAGTTCCACTTGATGGGGACGTTTGAAAGAAAAAAAAATTCTGAAATGTCCGAGAGGTCCAGAAACAGCAACTCGGGTCGGAGACGAATCACTGGAAAGAGCGTTATTCAGCCATGCGGCTTGGTCTGTGCCTGCAGACTCTTCTGTGCTCTAGCCCCACTGGGAGCCCTGCAAGGAACAAGCCTGGCCGTTACAGGCTGTTTTTCTAGGTGGAGAAGGTGTTTTCGTTCATGAGTCCTTGTGGAAATACAAACAAGTACGCTATTTACTCGGGTTTGGGTGGACAGCTTGGAAATTGAAGTCCTTGGCAGCCTGATCTTGCACGTGTTGGTTAATAAGAAAGCCCTCTGTTTTGGGGAGTGCAAAACCTGTCAATACCCAGGGGCTACATTCGGTGGGTGCTTGAGGATCACCGTCCATGGTTGTACCCCTGCCTTCTACCCTCCATGGAAAGCGTGTGTTCCTGCTCTTTATTTATTTATTTATTTTTTTTTTTTTTTTTTTTTTTTTTTTTTTTTGTGGGTCACACCTGGCAATGCTCAGGGGTTTCTCCTGGCTCTGCACTCAGGAATTACTCCTGGCAGTGCTCGGAGGACCATATGGGATGCCGGGATCGAACCCAGGTCCGCACAGGCCTGCCGTGTGCAAGGCAAACGCCCCTCCCCGCTGGGTCATCGCTCCGGCCCCTGTTCCTGCTCTTTAAACTATCTCCCAGACCCCCAGAGTTCTTTTTGGGGATGGAGGGCAGACCGGATACTGCTGAGAATTCGCCTCCTGGCTCTGCACTTAGGTATCACTCCTGACAGGTCTCAGGAGGACTACAGGGGGTGCCAGGGGTCAAGCCTGGGTCTGCTGTGTCCAAGAACAAGTGACTATACATGCCAAGCCCACCCCCCCCCCCCACCCCAAGTGGGGGAAACTTGGAAAACGTTTCCAAGTCCTTTTTCCTAGGAACTGCACTTCCTACGTGTTTCCCTTTAGAAAAGGTTTGGCTGAGGCTAACTTGGAAGCTAACATACTTGGGGCAAGGGCAGGATGCTGAGAGCACGCTGTGCCTGCGGGGAGCCCTAAATCCCACCCTGTGCACTGTATCGTCCCCAAACACCACTGGGAGCCACCTCCAGGCACTGAGCCCGGAGATGTCCTTCCAGAAAACTGACAAGAACAGAAAAGGGGGCGGAGGGGGCAGGGCTTAAGGCACTTGCCTTATACTTGGGGATCCTGGTCTGATCCCTGACACCACATATGGTTTCCCTGAGCCCTGGAAGTGACCCCTGAGCACAAAGCCAGGAATAAATGCTGAGACAGCTGGGTGTGCCTCCAAACTGAAAAACTAGGTAAATAAACAACGGTAACAGGAAAAAAACTCCATTGTGGGTGAACAGACAGCCAAAACCACAGGGATGGTCTGGAGAGGCTGGGTGCTTCCGCATGTCTGAGAAGATGGGTGCTTCGCACATGGTCTGAGAAGATGGGTGCTTCCTGCATGGTCTGGAGAGGACGGGTGCTTCCTGCATGGTCTGGAGAGGACGGGTGCTTCCGCATAGTCTGGAGAATGGGTGCTTCCGCATGTTGGAGAGGACGGTGCTTCCGCATGTTGGAGAGGACAGGTGCTCCCGCATGTCTGGAGAGGACGGTGCTCCCGCATGTCTGGAGAGGACGGGTGTTTCCCTCATGTCTGGAGAGGACGGGTGCTTCCGCATGTCTGGAGAGGACGGGTGTTTCCGCATGTTGGAGAGGACGGGTGTTTCCGCATGTTGGAGAGGACGGGTGTTTCCCTCATGTCTGAGAGGACGGGTGCTTCCTGCATGGTCTGGAGAGGACGGGTGCTTCCGCATGTTGGAGAGGACGGGTGCTTCCTGCATGGTCTGGAGAGGACGGGTGTTTCCGCATGTTGGAGAGGACGGGTGCTTCCGCATGTTGGAGAGGACGGGTGTTTCCGCATGTTGGAGAGGACGGGTGCTTCCTGCATGGTCTGGAGAGGACGGGTGCTTCCGCATGTCTGGAGAGGACGGGTGCTTCCTGCATGGTCTGGAGAGGACGGGTGCTTCCTGCATGGTCTGGAGAGGACGGGTGCTTCCTGCATGGTCTGAGAGGACGGGTGCTTCCGCATGTCTGGAGAGGACGGGTGCTTCCTGCATGGTCTGGAGAGGACGGTGCTTCCGCATAGTCTGGAGAATGGGTGCTTCCGCATGTTGGAGGACGGTGCTCCCGCATGTTGGAGAGGACAGGTGCTCCCGCATGTCTGAGAGGACGGTGCTCCCGCATGTCTGGAGAGGACGGGTGTTTCCCTCATGTCTGGAGAGGACGGGTGCTCCCCTCATGTCTGGAGAGGACGGTGCTTCCGCATGTCTGAGAGGACGGGTGCTTCCGCATGTCTGGAGAGGACGGGTGCTTCCGCATGTCTGGAGAGGACGGGTGCTTCCGCATGTTGGAGAGGACGGGTGCTTCCGCATGTTGGAGAGGACGGTGCTCCCCTCATGTCTGAGAGGACGGGTGCTCCCCTCATGTCTGGAGAGGACGGGTGCTTCCGCATGTTGGAGAGGACGGGTGTTTCCGCATGTTGGAGAGGACGGGTGTTTCCGCATGTCTGGAGAGGACGGGTGTTTCCGCATGTCTGGAGAGGACGGGTGCTTCCGCATGTCTGAGAGGACGGGTGCTTCCGCATGTTGGAGAGGACGGGTGCTTCCGCATGGTGTGTCTAGCCTGGGCCATCCTCGTGCATGTGCGTGTGCATGTGTGTGTTCATACATGTGTATGCATGTGTACATGTGTGTTTCTGTGTGTTGGGGGTGCGGTCCAGTATTCCTGCTGCAAGCAGCTGCAGGATTCCTCCGAGAAGCATTCACCCCTTCCTCTTTGCCATCCTCCAAGCCACCCCCTGGAGCGCACAGTGGACGGGAGGGAGGGCACAGACATACCCTGTGGAGAGCTGGCGGCCTAAAGGAACTCAAAGCGGATCAAGTAATCCTGCCTGGGCGGCTGAAGGACAGCTGGCCCTGGTTCCCGAGTCTCCGACACCTGGGAGCCCATTGCTGGCACTCTGTGTCAGTGTTAGAGATCAGCTCGAGTGACTCTGGAAGCAGCATCCTGAGACCTGGAAGCAGAGAGATGAAAGATTTGCCTGGAGCAGTGCCAAAATGCTCAGAGCACCGCGCCGTGAATCTGACCTCCAGGGTGCCGGGCCGCTGCTGGCAGATGGAGATGGGGAGCCCCAGGCATCCCAGCACTCAGCTGGGGACACTTTCCCAGCCAGCACCCCCTGGGGACCAGCAGTGGTTGCCAGCTCTCAGCTCCTGCCCGAAGAGGCTGGGCAATGGCAGCTAGGGTGCGAGAAAGTGCGTCTGATTCCTGCTGGCTGCACTGGGTCCAACATGTGTGTCCCGTGCACCCAACCTGACCAGTCTGAATGGGTTGCTGGCCACCAGGAAAATCCTGTGGCCACAGCCACGCCAGGCCCTGCTGCCGGAGGGTTCCCCCTCTACCTGTCAGATGCCACTGCATGTTCACAGCGTTCATCTGAAAACTCTGGAGGGGACTTGGGTGTGTGGTTGGCACCACGGGCTGGTGAGAGAGGACCCGCTGAGGGTGGCCCGCACACGGTGGGTGCTGCTGTGGCCCCTTCCTCAGTTCAGTGAAATAGTGCTGAGCCGACTAACCTGGGCCGTGCATGGCTCGTCGGGTCGCCGTCATGTTGCAGGAAATGTGTGTTCTTGGTGTGACCTGTTTGGGGCCTCAGCCAGTGGTGCTCAGAGTGGCTCCTGGCTCTGTGCCCCGGGACCATGCAGTGCAGGGCCTTTTGGGGGTCCGGCTTCTCTCGCTGAGCAGTGCTGTCAGGGTCCATCCGTACTGCAGCGGGGCCTGTGGGTCTCTGCTGTGGGTCTTCCACTGCTTTGGCTGGGAGCTGTGTGGCCGCACGCCCAAGAGCATGTGCTTGTGGGCCACTGTCCTCAGTCCTCCGTGCTCTGTACCTAAAAGTTAATTCCCGAGACACAGGGAGTCGAATGTTTAGCCCACGATGGGGCTCATCACCATCATCACTCCAGGGCTGCCCGCTTGGCATCACCGGCAGCACCTGAAGTTCTGAGTCTTCTGTCTCCTCACTTGGTATTTTCTGTGGGCTTGAATACAAAGGGTTTTTGTTTATTTGTTTTGGGCTCACACCCAGCAATGCTCAGGGGTTACTCCTGGCAGTGCTCAGTCACCAGCATATGGGATGCTGGTGATTAAACCCTGGTTGGCTTGTGGCAGGCAAGTACCTTACTGCTGTCCTGCCGCTCGGGCAGTTCTAAATTTTTTGGGAGTACCCCCTATGCTTGGAGGCTACTCCTAGCTGTACTGGGGGCTTGTGCCCAGGGGTGCTTATACACATCAAATCTGCACGCGTGAAGCTCGTGTTCAGCCCACTGAGCTAGGCTTCTGGCTCCCTTATTTATTATTATTATTATTGTTATTGCTTTTTTTTGGGTCACACCCGGCAATGCTCAGGGGTTGCTCCTGGCTCTGCACTCAAGAATTATTCCTGGCGGAGCTTGGGGACCATATGGGATGCCGGGATCAAACCTGGGTCAGCCGCGTGGAAGGCAACGCCCTACCCGCTGTGCCGTCACAATGGCCCATCCCTTACTTATGTATTTATTTATCTATTTATCTATCTATTTATTTGTTTATTTGTTTTTTTGCTTTTTGGGTCATACCTGGCAATGCTCAGGGGTTGCTCCTGGCTCTGCACTCCTGGCGGTGCTCGGGGCACCATGTGGGATGCTGGAGTCAAACCCGTGTTGGCTGCAGGTCGGCCATGTGCAAGGTAGATACCCTACCTGTCTGTTGTGCTATTGCTCGGCCCCAGCCCTTATTTTTAAATAACAATTCTTTTCTTTTTGGGTCACACCCAGCTATGTTCAGGGTTACTCATGGCTCTGCACTCAGGAAGGGGACCATATATTCCATATGGTCCCCCTCGCATATGGGGTGCCGGGGATTGAACCTGGGTCATCCACATGCAAGGCAAACGCCCTACCTGCTGGACTATTGCTCCGGCCCCTAAATAACAATTTTGCTTTTGTGTTATACCCTGCAATGTTCATGGGCTACCCCCGGCTCTGTTCTTAGGAACTGACCCCTGCGGTGCTCAGAGGGCTCTGTGGCTGGGCCCTCTGCCCAGGTTCCCTGTGGACCGGGCACACACTCCCTCTGTGCTCGCTCCCGCCCAGGGATTTAGACTCTGCAATGTCTGTGAGGTGGATCAGCTTCCCCCTGCGGGGCTCACTGTGACCTGAGAGGTGGTGTTGAGGGGAAAGTGCATTCGCCCACATCTGAGACCAGATGCCCCCTGTCGTACCTGCGGGGCCTTGTGCTGGCCTGCGCTGGCTCTTAGCTATTCTCTTCTGACCTCCTGTGCGTGCCTGGTGCCGACAGTAGCTCACCTGGCCCGGAGCCGCAGCTCTGACTGGGTGTCGAGACTGTGGGACTAGCTGCCCTCCTTTGCCACTGTGAGAATGTGGCCGGGGAACCTTGACAGCCAGATAAGGCCTCTGGACGCCGTGTTGTTCCCAGATAAGGCGTGTGGACGCCGTGTTGTTCGCAGCATGAGTTGGCCTGGTCAGCAGCAACTCTTGTCCTGTTTGCCACAGTGGGAGTCTCACAGCCCCACTGCTCCGCCCTGGGAACTGCTGTGGGCCCTGAGGCTGTTGTGTCCGGCAGCTGGTTGGACACCTTGGGTTTCGGCAGTCGCCACCCCTTTACAGTCCGCTGGGCTCACCCCATCTTTCCTGCTTACGTTGGCTTTGGTATTTTTTTTTCTTTTTTGGGTCACACCCGGCAATGCTCAGGGGTTACTCCTGGCTCTGCTCTCAGGAATTACTCCTGGCGGTGCTCGGGGCCCATATGGGATGCCAGGGATCGAACCGGGCCGGCACCGTCCGGCCCTGTGCAAGGCAAACACCCTACCCGCTGGACTATGGCTCCGGCCCCTGGCTTTGGCATTTTTAAAAAGTGCGGAAAAGCCTGTGTTTCCTTCTCCACAAAAAATGGGGGTAGCAGGCTCTGGTGCCCATGGTCTGAATGGGCGGGGGTGGGGGTGGGGAGTCGTTGGTCCCTGGAGGCTGATGAGGGGTTGGTCCAGGCAAGTGGGGAAGGGGAGATAGTAGGGACACCTCTCAGGGCAGTGCTTGGCGTCCCGCCCCCCAGGAACAGATGCCGTGAACTGACGCAGCTGAGGTCGTCCCAAACTGGGTCTGTTGGGCTCAAGGCAGGGTTTGGAAAACAGACCTCACAGGTCTCAGGCACCAAAGCGACAGCTGCCTGCCTGACTCTTCTGTTGTGAGGACGGCTGAGAAACCAGCTCAGAAATTGAGCTTCTCGGACCTGAAAGATGTCCCCAGGGCAGGGGGGTCGGCATGCAGGAGCCTGGGGGTCTGTCCCCCAGCTCTGCCTCAGTGGCCCTGCACCACAGGGTGTGGCCTCCCAACAAAACTGAAACAAAAAACAAAAGTTGAGCTGTGAGGAAAACCGAGGCTCTGTGAGACAGTCAGGACCCAGGGGCTCGTGCTCGACCCCCGAGCTCAGCTCGCCCCTGTGTTTCTGCTCACAGCTGAGATTCCACACACTTGTCTAACCAAAGCACAACTCAAACTGGGATTTGTTCCTTTTTCCCCTCTAATTTGCTAAAGAATCCAAAATGCAGCAGGCCACCAGCCTGACAATTTAAAAAAACAAGCAAAGAATAAAAAAGAGCTCAGCGTGGGGCCGGAGCGATAGCCCAGCGGGTAGGGCCAGCCGGCCTGTGTGGGCCTGGGTTCGAACCCTGACATCCCATATGGTCCCCGAGCACCGCCAGGAGTAATTCCTGAGTGCAGAGCCAGGAGTAACCCCTGAGCGTTGCGGGTGTGACCCAAAAAAGCAAAAAAAAAAAAAAAAGGGCTCAGCGTGTTTCAGTAAACATCTCTCTGCCCAGAGAAGCCACTGTTTTTGTTTTTTGCTTTTTGGGTCACACCCGCGCAATGCTCAGGGATTGCTTCTGGCTCTGCACTCAGGAATTACTCCCCGCTGTGCTCGGGAGATGATATGGGATGCCAAGGATCGAACCCAGACTGGCAAATGCCCTCTCCGCTGTGCTATCGCTCCGGCTCCCCATTGCTCTCTAAAAAAAAGAGAAACGTTTCCCCAGGGGGTTAGAGAGATAGTACAACAGGTCAGGGACTTACCTTGCACACTGACCCAGGTTTGATCTCTGGCACCACATTGGGTCTCCTGAGCACTGCCAGGAGCAATCCCTAAGTGCAGAGCCAGGAGTCATCCCTAAAGACAGCGGAGTGTGCCCCCCAAACAAAGGAAAACAGAGAAAGTATCATTGCTCACTGTCCTCGAGCTCATGGATCCCTTCGGTCACTTTCACTATACAAACGATGCCTTTGAGGGGGAGGTGGCCACACCCAGTGGCATTGGGGCGGGGGCTGCTTCCAACCTGGGGATGGGGGTCTGCTCCCAGCAGAACCCAAGGAACCCTGCGGTGCTGAGGCTGAAGCCCCACCCCACAGCCCAGCCCACTGAGCTACCTTCCCAGCCCACAAATACCATTTTTGTGAACATGGTTTAGGTAAAAGAGGAAATCAGAACGAGGAGGAAACATGCAAAGCCTGAGTCCTTGCCCACCTCGAGCAGGGATGAGCAGGGTGCCCACCCCCAGAGCCACTGGCCAGGCAACAAGGGCTATTTTGTGTTTACCGATGACCCCGCCCCTGCCAGCGTGGGCACTGCATTGAAAGGGCCGGTCCCTTTATTCTCACCCACAGCTGAGCCGGATGAAGAAGCCCATTCAGTCAGGAGCTTCACTTCCCGCGGGGCCTCCTTCATTTTTGATTTCTTGAAAGTCCACAAAAACGTATTTTTCTGAAAGGGGGCGTGGCTATTCAGACCTTATGGGGATTTCTTCAGACAGGCTTTAAAGAGCATTTGTTTCCTAGGATTAGAAACAAATCTGAACAGAACTCCTGTGACTAGAAGGGGAAGGATGGGGGCCGGAGCCACAGCACGGTGGGGAGGGTGTTTGCCTGCACGTGCCCAGGTTCGATCCCCAGCATCCCAGCATGCCCTGAGCACCAGCAGGAGTAATTCCTGAGTGTACAGCCCTGAGCAACGCCTGAGCAAAGTGACACCTGGGCAGATCCCACCCTTCCTGCTGGAGCCGCTCCGGACCACACAAGACTTGGCCAGTGCGAGTATCTTGAGAGACGTAATGGACCCATGAGCTAGGACAGGACCCAGACGACCCAGGTTCAATCCCCAGCACCACGAAGAGTTCTCTGAGCACCACCAGGTTTGGCTCCAAACCCCCAAACAAAACAAAACAAAATAAGACGCTTATTTCTACACCTTTCCCAGGTAAACTGTGTTCTAGTGACCCTCAGGGCTTGGTTAATCACCCACTTACTACCGTCCATCCACCATCTCCCTATCCGCTGTCCTGTCTCTTACGTATCCATCATCCAGCATCCAGCTGTCCCTCCATCCCTCCATCTCCCACGGCTCTCCCCTCTCCCGTCCGCCCATCATCACTCGCTGGGCGTCGGACCAGGGTTAGGGTCTATAACTGCACGTGGCTTCACGTGCTCCAGGACCCTTGGCCCAGCCTGGTGGAGCCTCATCTCGGCCAATGCTCTGGAGCCGCCTCTTCCTCTTATCTTCCTTCCCTAAGCGTAAGGCAGTTGTGCCAGACGGAATTAGTCCCGTGTCACGTGGGACCGGAGGATCATTTTTCCATTCACATTCCCAACTCCCCAAGACAATAACACGAGCAGACAAATGTGATCCGTTTGTCCTGCCTTCGGGCCCTAAGTCTCAGGGTCTGATTCCCTGCCCGCCCCGCTGCCACCCCTTGGGTCCAAAGTCTACCAGCAGAACCTGAGGGAACTTGATCTAATGTATTTGTTCCATCTCGGATTTCCTCCGAGAGTGGGGTCTGGTCAGCCTTCCCCTGGTTGACGGGAGCTGAACTGAGGTCCGAGACAAATACATCTTCGGGTTCCTCTTCCCTTGAAAGCAACCTTCAGAATGCTGCCCCCGTTGTGTTCAGGGGTGTGTAGGCTGTTCTGTGCACGGGGGCCGCACATCACCCCCTCACCTGCCGGCCTCTGCACATTCCCAGGAGGTGGGCAGGGCCAGGGTAGTCTGTTCCCGAGCCTCCGCTGGCGTCTCTACTGCTTCCCACCGGGTCTAGGAGTCTGGAGACCACTGGGCTTGTGGGGTGGGTGCAGGTTTGACATGGTGGTTGTCAGCCTTTCCGCCTGTGGGCGGTCGAGCGCAGGCCACAGCACCAGGGGACCCTTCTGTGCCTCTGTCTCCTGTCACTGTTCCTGGGTGTGCGGGGCTGGGCACTGCCACGTGGGTCTGTGCCACACAGCTGCTCCGCACTCCAGCGACGGCCTCGGTGTCTGGTTCTAGACGTTGCTCGTGGCCAGTGATTCTCGGGAGCCCGGCTTTGATCTGCCATCTCATTAGTGCTGTAGCTCCCATCCTCCGGAGTAGACTGGGCGGCGGGACCAGGATTGTAGCCCAGGCTTGAGGCCCTCCACAGGGAGCCCAGAGGGGGACATGTGAGTCAGCGCCTGTGCCAGGGGCTGTTTGCTTGTAATGATCTAATTTGGGATAATCTGGTTTTTAGGGGGCCAGAGCGATAGCACAGTGGGTAGAGCATTTGCCTTGCATGCAGCCAACCCAGGTTCGATCCCCGGTGCCCCGAGCACCACCAGGCATAATTCCTGAGTACAGAGCCAGGAGTAACCTTTGAGCATTGCCGGGTATGACCCAAAAAAGGAAAAAAAAATCCAGTATTTAGGTTTACAGGTGTGTGTGTGTGTGTGTGTGTGTGTGTGTGTGTGTGTGTGTGTGCAGCGCGTGTGTGGTGCCAGGAACCCTGGACCTCACACACAGAAGAGATGCTCTACCCTAGGGTGGCCTGTCAGCTCTATGGTGACGTTAGCTTACCCTTTTCTTTCATCCTTTTTATTTATTTTTTTTTATCATCACCCTATGATGATCCCTGCCATCCCGCAGGGATGATCAGGGGTAACTCCTGGCTCTGCTCTGCACTCAGGAATCACTCTTGGTGGTACTCAGGGCACCCTGTGGGATGCCTCGGATCAAGCCTGGCTTGGCCACATGCAAGGCAAACGCCCACCAGAATGTAGTTTTCTTTTCTTTCTTTTTAATTTTGTGCCACACCCGGTCAGGGCTTACTCCTGGCTCTACTCAGGGATTTCTCCTGCCAGGGCTCGGGACTGTCTGAGGTGCTGGGGCTCGAACCCGGCTTGGCTGCCAGCACCGCCAGCACCCTCCCCACTGAACTCTGGCTTCAGCCCCAAGACTTGCCCTTTTGCCCACTATGGAGGCCGGATCGCTCACATACTGTTTAGTCACTGGGGTTTCCTCACTTGTGAACTGCCCACTCATGTTCTATTTCTGTTTTCTGATAAGTTTCCTGTCTTAGTCCTGTCCTTGTTGATTTAGGAGAGTTTGAGAGTGGTGTCAGGGGTCCACCCCGGGGCATCTGCGCACTGGGGCGCCTGAGCCCCTAAGGAAAGAGGAAGGAGGCCTTTTTCTTACCTCTCCCGCTTGGGGAATGGCTCGTCTCTGCTTGTCCCTTGTCCATGAACGCTGGCCCTGTGGTTGTCATTTTTGTCCTCGCTGAAATGTTCACCTTATGAGTGACTTTTTTTTCAGTTCGGACAAATAGATCAGAAGTTTTACTGAGCAGAACCAGCTCTCCACCACCTAAGACAGACAGACACATTTAGCAGGAAATGTACTCAGGATTTCAGAACCGTGGAAAGACAGGTTTTTGCATCTTGGCATTTGAGCAGCCGGGGTCCCTGCTGCCTGTGGGTGGTGGGCTTACCTCCAGCTGCATCAGCAACTTCAACATCACATGTGAAGCCAGAGAGAAACCAAGCAGAAAATGTGCGAGGCGACTGATGTGTGTGGGTTTGTTTTTCTTTTTTTTTGCTCTTTTGGGTCACGCCCAGCGATGCTCAGGGGTTACTCCTGGCTCTACACTCAGGAATTACTCCTGGCAGTGCTCTGGATCGAACTCAGGTCAGCTGCACACAAAGCAAACGCCCTACCCGCTGGACTGTCGCTCCGGCCCCAACTGATGTGTGTTCTTAAACTAGGAAAGACTCAGTCTGTAAAACCCATAAAGCATAAACCAAAAAGTGGATACATCAACACCATAAAAGAGAACCTTCCTGGTCAAGTCACAAATTAAGCAAGAGATGTTTGCGATCCGCGTCTTATTTCCAGTGGCTGCAGTGAGGGGGACTGTCCCACCTTGCTCCTGGCCTTCTCCCCCAGACCGGCCTCTCTCGGTGGCACCTCCCACTGGGTGCTGTGTTGCTGCTCCCAGTAGACCCCGGTGACTTCAGAGAGGGGAGAAAACTGCCACTGAGCCAGCACAGGGACCCCAGCTGGGCCCTTCTGCTGGATTCCAGGAGCCCCCAGGCCCCTCAGCAGTGCCATCCCGCAGGTCTCAGGTCACAGTGTGACCCCACTGTGTAGCGTCCACCACAGCCAGGCCGTGGCCCCAGCCACTGTCCCCGCTCCTTTCCCACGGCCCCGCTGTGCCCTGGGTTCCCGCACTGCTGTGAGGAGTGCCGCCATCTGTCCCTCCTTTCCTGGGGACAGGCCTCATGCGGTGTGTGCTCTGAGGCAAGTACCTGGAGGGAACGTGGAGCAGAAGGGTCAGAGGTCAGCCTGGCCACACAGTCTGCCCCAGCGCCATCACTCAGGAACCAGGATAGTGGATGCCTTGTCCGGCCACTGTTAGCAGAGCTCCTAGTGCAGCCTCTGTGCGTGCATGCACGTCTGTCCCTTCTGTGTGCTGTGACCACACGTGTAGTATCTCTGTACACGCATGTGTGTGCCTATGTGTTGTGGGGAAATGCTACGCCACCGCAGATGCCGGTTCCTTCAACAGTCTGGGGAGAGTCACTGTGTTTATCTAAGCTTCTGAGTCGCTGGAGGGTAGTTTTTATTCTCAGTTATGTCACTAGATCACTAGACATCCCGTTGCTCATCGATTTCCTCGAGCGGGCGCCAGTAGCATTTCCATTTGACCCTATCACGTGCCAGTGTAGCCCACTGGCATCTGGTTGCTTCAGGAATACGAAGAGCCTCAAACCGTTCGTTCATTCTCAGTTATGTAGTTTACATAAAGCCCCTGTATTGGGGAGGGGTTGGGGCCACACCTGGCAGTGCTCAGGGCTCCCCCTGGCTCTGCACTCTGGGGATTGAACCCGGGCCCACGCATGCAAGGCCGAGTCACACTGCTGGTGGGGCCAGAGTGTGCAGGCGCCAGCATGTGCCCAGGAGTGGGTGGGCGCTGCAGCCACCGGCCCCCTCCACGGCCAGGCCCTGCCGCCTGCACTCTGGCATCCACCTGCAGCATCCGTGGACCCTCAGCTCATCACAGCAAATGGAGGAGAAGGGAGCAATCCTACAAAACCAACAAACAAAGCCCTCACTTTTCTTTCCACTTCTGGGGGCCAAGGTCCTGGTCTTATGTACGGACACGTACATGCCCCTCTGAGCCACATTCCCAGCCCCCTGCATTGCCCACTTTCGTTGGTTTTGGAGCCACACCCGGTGCTGCTCAGGGATCACTCCTGGTGGGGCTCAGGGGACCATATGTGGGCCAGCAGCTTATAAGTGCCCTGCCCACTGTACATCTCTCCATCCCGGCTTTCCCAATTTTAAAACCTTCAACATTTAACTGTGTGTGTATGCATTCATTTTACTTTTTATTTATTTATTCATGCATTTATTTATTTATTTATTTATTCATTCATTCATTCATTGCTTTTTGGGTCACATCTGGCGACGTTCAGAGGCTATTTCTGGCTCTTCGCTCAGAAATTACTCCTGACAGTGCCCGGGGGAACCATATGGGATGCTGGGGATTGAACCCAGGTCTGCCTCATGCAAGGCAAATGCCCTACCCGCTGTGCTATCGCTCCAGCCCCAGAGTGTGTGTATTTAAAAAAATTGGAATAGGGGCCAGAGCAATAATACAGCAGGTAGGGCACCTGCCTTGCAAGCAGCCAGCCCGGGTTCAACCCCCAGCATCCCATAGGCCCTCTGAGCACTGCCAGGAGTAATTCCTGAGTGCAGAGCCAGGAGTAACCTCGGGTGTGACTACCCTCCCTCAAAAAAGAAAAGAAAAGGAAAACTATTCAGAATAACAGCATGTTACCTATGGGCTGAGTCTTCTGGTTCCCTGTCTTGCTGCTAAATGGCCCCTTGATACTTCTTCACCTGAGGAAGGCAGATGGTGTGAGTTCCTGTTCTAATCTCTTCAGGGTTCTTCTGAAAAGGCTTCTTGGTAATTTCCGAATGTTGTATTTCTGTGTGAGAAAGTGCATGTTTGTAAGAGCGCCCACATGCGCTCTGGCCCTGTAGCCTGGACCCCCGCAGAGGGCTTCCAGGAGCTCAGGAGACTTGGCAGGACCATCAGCCTCGGAAGGCGTGTTCCGTTCCTCGACACACTACCAGGTCGTGCTGACGTCTCTGCCAGGCTGAGCCCTCACTCCCCATTCATTGTCTTTGGTCTTCTAGAAGGTTCTGTGGAACTCGCCTGTGCATTGTGAATTTCCTCTGAGTCATGAGTCTGGATGAATGCAGGACTGAGCTGCAGACAGGCTGGCGGTCTTTGCTCCGGGATGAGTTAATGAGTATGAAAAAAATCCCTGGAAGTAAGAGTGTGAACTTCCTGATGAGACCCTCTGACTTAGGGCACCTGAGCATACCCACGGAAATGGTGTCACGCCGCACCTCCACGAGCCCCAGAGCCCCATAGCCACTACTATGTCGGGAAGGAAACCCCGGAAGGGCCCGAGAGCCAGCAGAGGGCATTTGCCAGGTTTGATCCCTGGCATCCCATATGGTCCCGAGCACCACCAGGAGTGAGCCCTGAGTGCAGAGCCAGGAGCATCGCCTGGTGTGGCCCCAAACCCAAACCAAACCAACAAGAAGCCCAGGGCATCAGAGGCTTGAGCCAAGCCAGCCAGATGTGGAACATCTGTGTCTGCGTGTGAGTGTAGCCTGTGGAGAAGGTGCCACAACATTCTTCTCTCACATTTCTAGCATCAGCCTATTTTATTGGGGGAGGCGGAGGAATTGTGGTCCCAGGATTGGAACCCGGGCAGACCCTTAAAAATAATTCCTACATCCTCACAACGGGGCTGCTTAGGACAGCACCGTCCAGATCAGCGGCCCCCATGGGGATGCTGGTGGCGCCTGCCCCTTGAGGCCGGCTGGCTGGCACCTAGGCCCAGCTCTAGGTTTCAGGATGAGGCCGCGCCCCCGCATTCACTAACTGTCACTGTCTCCGGTTTCTCCAGGGATGATCCGAGGCTGAGGAACGGGGCTTGGCCCTAAGCTCCGTGCTGTCGCCGAGCTGCCATCGTGTCTCCGTGGGGATGCCCATACACCAGCAGAAGCCCGACTCCTTGGAGATGGAGCCCGACCTGTGTCCCAGCGGCGGGTGCGGCGACCTGGGCAGAGGGGGCAGTCTGAGCAGTCAGAGTAGCAGCTCCCATTCCAGAAGCTTCACCCGGTGAGGGTCAGTGTTCCGTGACGCTGCCTTGCGACGTGGCCCCACTGGCTTTGCTCCCTCATCTGCACCTTTCACAAATACCATTGTTGGGGCTGGAGCGATAGCATTGTGGGTAGGGCATTTGCTTTGCGTGTGGCCAACTCGGGTTCAATCCTTGGCATCCCATATGGTCCCCTGAACACCACCAGGAGTGATTCCTAAGTGCAGAGCCAGGAGTAACCCCTGAGCATTGCTGGGTGTGACCCAAAGAGGAAAAAAAGAAGAAGAAAAAATATATATAGTTATTCCGACCATGTAGGTGAGGGAGCCCGAGGTTCCAGGAACGTCCTGAGAAGTGGCACTGAGCGCTCCTGATCGTCCTGGATTGGGCTGGCTCTGGGTGTCCTCCAGGGCAGGGAAGAGACGCTTCATTGGGGGGCAGGTCTTTGGCTACACCAAGGACCCCCTTGGACCGTGGCAGGCCCAAATCGGCAGAAACTTCGGGTCCTTTCAGCTGCAGTGAGCCAGAGAGAGCAGGGCACAGCGCAGCCCGAAGGGCTCCTGACTCAGGCTCCAAGCTCTGACTGCCCCTCTCCAGCTCCAGACTCAGCCTCAACAAACTCCTGGAACTTTTATCAAGTCATTCACAAGAGACCCATTTATAAGAGCCCAAATATTGTGGGCCAGGAAGAACAGCTCACAGGGCCGGATCCACATGCTTTGCATGCCGGAGGCCCAGGTTTGATTTCTGGCTCTGCCTGGTCCCGAGCACTGCTGGCTTCACCCCTGAACGTGCACTGGGGTTGAACCCACCGCAGAGCAGCACCTCTGGGCATGCCCCCAAGACAAACAACCAGAGTCTGTCATGCTCCAGTGATCCACGGGGCTGGGGTTGCCAAAGCATAGTCAGGAAGCCTAACCCAGAAGGTCCTGCCAAAGCCTCAAGTGGCCAACTCAGGAACAATGACCTAGATCAGGCAAGGGGTGACGGACAAAATCAAGGCCGTGCATCACTTGACTGGTCTCTAAGGAGCAGGGCATGGCGTGGGGAGCCAGGAGGCCAGAGTTCTGGGCTCACCTTTGGCTTCATTTTCTTGCTGAACTTGATTCAAGTTTCTGATCTGTGTCCCTTGGCCTCATAGGGTCAGAAGTGAGCATGGGGTGTCCCAGCTCTCCTCTCAGGGAGGCCACGAACCGCAGGAGCTGCAGGGCTCTGGCATGGCCAGGGAAGGTGTCCGCTGTCGAGGCCCCCGTTCCGAGAGAGGGAACAGCGGAGCGCTGATGGCCCCAGATGGCAGCAGGAACGGGCATTTGTTCCAGCTGCCACCCTGCTCCCGGGCACACCATAGGGTGGGGGTGTTGGGGACTGCAGGCTGGATGGGAGAGCCAGAGGGTCCATGGGAAGGGAGAGAGGAGGCCCCAGGCCTGGGGATGGCCCAGAGTCCTACCTGAGCCGCGGCTGGCCTGAGCATTGAGACTGAGGGGCCCGAGTGATAGCACAGTGGAGGGCGCTTGCCTTGCGCACAGCCAAGCTAGGTTCAATCCCCCCAGCACTGTCAGGAGTGGTCCCTGAGCACAGAGCCAGGAGTAAGCCCTGAGCTCCTGGTATGGCCCCTAAAAACAAAACAAATACATGCAAAAAGAGATTTCCAACCCAGTGGGCCGAGGGGTGAGGGGAGGTTCTTTGTTGGCCGGAGGTGAAGTCCCCTGGGCCCTTTTCTCAGCTCTGAAGGTGCCATCAGGGCGTCTTGAGACCAGAGGTCTTTGTTTAGAAGAAACACAAAAGGAAAGAACAAACCACTTAAGAACTTAATTCAGGCAGGGTTATCTGGCCCTGGTGTTTAAAGCCTGCTTGACTCTGTTCTACTAAAGGTATGTTTCTTCCCAACGCCATTTCTGCCCCACATTGAACTCCGCTAGAGCCTCTGTGCTCCTCCTGCCCGGCCCTGGGCCGGAGACACGACTCCCTCCCCGGGCATGAGCCTGTCACCATCTCCCCTGGCCATGCTCAGTGCTTGGTGGACCCCAGGCTTGGCTTTGTTCTGTGCCTCACGGGCTGCAGACAGGTGCGTGTGGCCTGACACGTCACAGCAGGTTCAGCATTTGGGCTTTCTGGTCTGAGACCTGAGACATGACTTTTTTCAGAGTGTGAGGGTCAGAGGGATGTATGTGAACTCCCACACTCCCACACACGCTGCACATTCCTGAGGCGGACCTTGATTCCCTGAGACCTGTAGGCGGTGCCTGATGCCAGCATGGTGGGTGGATGTGGTTCTCCAGAGCTCTGCTGTTGTTAGCTGTGGGGGGCACACCTGGTGGCAGTCTGTTCTGGGGGACAGAGGGAGTGGGGGTGGGACCCAGGCCCTCACACGTGCTCCCAGCCCAGCCCACCGTTCCCCCAACAGACCCTGAGATTCAGGAGCTGTCGAGGTGGGTGGCTGATAGTTGGCAGATGAGGTCATTTGTCAGAGCCCAGGGACTATGGGACCCGATCTGATCTTTCGAAAGCAGCGCTGAAGGGATCAGGAGAATCCCTCGGGGCTGGCCGCCTGCTGAGACAGGAACAGATACTGCCCGGAAAGCTGGGAAAGAGGCTTGAAAGCCGGCGGGTGTGTTTGGTCACTAAGATAATAGTGCGGAGCCCGGTGAGGGGAAGAAAGGGGAGGTGAGAAGAGGTGAGAAGGAGGGACGTGGGGGGAGATGCCCACACAGCCAATCAATCACTATTTCCAATATCTCAGTGGCTTCTCAGATTTTAGCATAAGGGAGGGGTGGAGGGGGATGGTGAGGGAGGAGAGGGAAGGGAGATGAGGACAGCTGAGAAGGGAGGGAGGTGAGGAGAGCTGAAGGAAGGTGGGAGAGGGAAAGGCCAGGCAGGAGCGTCCCAGGGGTCTTGGGGCTCAGAGTTCAGTGGTGTGGCAAGCATGGCTGAGGAATGAACTCAGTGTGAGGAGGGGCTCGCACTCCATCACCTCCGCTCTGGGAGAGGTGACTCTGGCTCCCTGTCCCACAGGCCGGTTTACCAGGGGCGCCTCGGAACACGCATCTGCCCCGCCCCCCCATTGCTGCACCAACGGCCTTCAGGTTGTCGCCTGTACATTTTCTCCCCCCCCGCTTGTTCCCTAATCAGACCCCCCCAAGCTTGGGGTCACTCTGCAGGTGTGTTTCCGGAGCGCTCATGTGCCTGCCGGGCCTTTCCCGCAGAGAACCGTGTTTGCTCTGCTCTGTCTGCGCGGGCGCGACTCGCTGGGCGCGCAAATATCTGAACATATGAGTCAGCAGAAGCTGTCGGTGTGGTGTGGAGCATGGCACAATGGCACCGCGTGGCTGGAGCTGCAGCCTGTGGACCAGCGGGCCCCTAACCTGTTTTGTGTTAATCAAGTTTTATTGCAACCAGGCTGGACTCTGGTCATTTGCAAAAACTGCCTATAACGTTCACCCTACACAGACAAGGTGGTCGCTGCTTCCCCAAGTATTCACAAATATTGATGATCTGGCCCCTGGCAGGAAGTTCAGCCTTGCTAGAATGTGCAGGGGTGTGTGGGGAGAGTCTGGCTTAGGCACGCGCCCCCCGAGCATCAACTCCAGCCCTGCCAGCGTGGCCCTTGGCTGGGGAGAGTCCAGTCTGTGAACCGAACCTGATCTCGTCACCTCCATGACGGAGATGGAGGTGGCTTTCTCTCTGCTGACACCCTGCCCCTCTCCCAGGAGGACGAGAGCCTGCGTTACCTCACGCACGAGGAGAAGGATGTGCTCGATGTCCTCCAGTTCTTCGAAGAGACAATCGACTCCCTGGAGGCGGCCTTGGAGGAGCAGGTGCTCTCCCGCGCTCCCTGGAGGGGGTGCCTGCAGCCACGTGGAGTCAGAAGAGGTCATTGATCTGGTGCCCCCCGGGACCCGCAGCACCGGGGAGCCTGAGCCCCTTCCAGATGCGACGCAGGTGACAGGTAAAGGAGGGCCCAGCTGGGTGCGGCCAGCGGGTCCACGCGCCTCTCCTGTGTTTGAGGCCCAGTGAGTGGATTTCTCCTTGGTCCTTTCCTTGCCTGGTCCATGGCGGTGAAAAGCAAGCCCAGTGGGGCAGACCCCCAGAGAGCTGGAGTGAAAAGCTTCAGGGCTGATCCCCCGCAGGTGCAAGGCCAGCTGTGGCCAGCTGTGCCCGGGAGGGTTTGAGCTTATGTCAGTGATTCAAGAACACGGGGGAACGGGCCGGAGGCGATAGCCCAGCGGGTAGGGCGCTTGCCTTACACACAGCAGGCCTGCTAGGCTGGGTTCGATCCCGGCGCCCCATATGGTCCCTCGAGCACCACCAGGAGTGCTCCTAAAAAGCAAAAAAAAAGCAGGTGTGACCTAAAAAAGCAAAAAACAAAAACCCACGAGGGAAGATCAGAACAGGGACCAGAGATATAGTAGAGCAGGGAGGGCATCTGCCTTGCACGCGGCCCACCCAGGTTCCATCCCCGGCATCCCACATGGCCCCCCAGCACCGCCAGGAGTAATCCCTGAGTGCAGAGCCAGGGAGGAGCCCTGAGCATCGCCGGTGTGCTCCCCCTCAGAGAAAGATCAGAACTGAGCTCAGCTCTACAAAACCTTCGACCACTTTTTTTTTCCTTTTTTTGGGTCACACCCGGCAATGCTGAGGGGTTACCCCCTGGCTCTGCACTCAGGAATCACTCCTGGCAGTGCTCGGGGACCATATGGGATGCCGGGATGGAACCTGGGTCAGCCACGTGCAAGGCAAACGCCTCCCCTCGCTGTGCTGTGGCTCGGCCCCGTGTGCCCACTTTTGTCTCCAGTGGCGACCTGAAGGAGCACAGAGCATGTGGGGCAGCCGGAGAACGCGCTGGTTCTTTCCCGCTGGGCAGGTGATCAGAAAGAAAGTGTGGGCAGGGGGCGAAGACTGGAAAACACCAAAAAAGAAATATGAGAGAAAGTACGATTGTCCTCATGTGCAGAATATGCCGTCTGTCAGGGGAACGACCCCTCCCTTGTGTGTGGGCTCAGCTGCCCAGCTGGGGCGGGGGACAAGTGCAGACTGGGCGGCCAGCTCGCAAGGCAGCAAGTTAACGAGAATCGTCCCCCCCCACTCTCAAGTACTTTTCCTTTATAATGTGTATCTGTTGGCTTTGTTGGCTCTTTTTCCTCTCATGACTGTTCTTGGGGAGTGACAGGCCGGGCAGTGCCAGGGCTGAGTCCTGCAATGATCTCTGGGATCCACTCAGGCTTCTGGGGACCTAACGGCTCTGCCGCCTGCAGGGAGCACGCTTCACCCGTGCCGCCTCCAGCCCACCTGAATCTCCCCTTTTGTTTTTTTAATCACTTTTCTTCCCTGAAGGAGAGCCCTGAGTCCCCACTTTGTTGTTTTTTTTGGGGGGTCACACCTGGCGATGCTCAGGGGTTTCTCCCTGGCTCTGCACTCAGGAACCACTCCTGGCGGTGCTCGGGGGGACCATATGGGATGCCGGGGATCGAACCCGGGCCGGCACGGGCCGGCCGCATGCAAGGCAACGCCCTACCGCTGGGCTATCGCTCTGCCCCCTGAGTCCCCACTTTGGACCAGCTGATGAGGGGGCATCAGCTCATGTCACGGGGGCTGAGGGCAACACCTTGAAAATCAGTGTCTCTGCAAGCCGGCCCTTCACACGCTCTCGCTCCTGCCTCAGTTTCCTCTCTTTGAAACCGCCTTCCTTCCCGGCACACTTCCAGGGGGACCCCCACTCCTTCAGAGTGCTTGGAGAATTCCCCACCACGGACACTGCACCCTAGAATGCTCTCCCTGGACCCTCCTACTAAACTCTGGGAGAAGGGACTCATGATGCATTTCCTGGCTGTGGGGAGGGGGATTTGGAGCCTCACCGGGGTGCTCAGGGGCCGCCCCACGCCGCCTCCAGCACACAGGGGGAGGGGGATTTGGAGCCTCACTCGGGGTGCTCAGGGGCCGCCCCCACGCCTTCTCCAGCACACAGGGGGAGGGGGTTGGAGCCTCCCTCGGGGTGCTCAGGGGCCGCCCCCCATGCAGGGCTGCGGCTTCTCACGCTCTCCTCCCTCCCCAGCCCTGCCTGTTGGAAATGAAGACGCTGCCCTTCTCGACCCAGGGGACAAGGCCCACCCGAGGGATCCCCACCAGATGCCACCGGCCCAGAGGCCCTACCACCTCCCTCACTGGTCCCTGCAGCCCCCAGCCGCCCCGGAGAGAGCTGCTGTCGCCCCCCCACCCACAGAGCACCCCAAGCTGCCCCGCTCTGTGCCCACCCCGCTGGTCATCGCTCAGAGGATTTCCGAGAAGCTGGCTGGAGATGAAGCTATCTCGCCCACATCCCCCTGGAAGGAAGGCAGGAGGACCCCCCATGTGCCCAGGCCATGGGCTGAGTGAGCCCTCCGGCTGGTGGGCACCGCCCGCAGCCTCGCCTGCCCCCAAGCTGCACCGCTTTCCCAGCAACATCAGCCTCACCAACTGCCCTGGCCGCGACTTCAGCCAGACCATCTCCAAGGCGGCCGTCAGTGTGCAGGAGCGCAAGGCACGCCGTCCTGGCCAACATCAACGGGGTGGCCTTCCCTGCTGCGGGGGAGCCTGGGGACGGGGCCGGCCCCAGTGACCTGCCAGAGCCGGCAGTGCGGAGCCGAGTGCACCGGGCCTGGCCAGGGCGCCCTGAGCCAGCAGCAGTCCAGAGGGGGTGCAGACAGATCGACCCCCCACCTGGGCAAACGGCTTCCAGAGCCTCCATGAGGCGCTCACCAGCCAGCCCACGTCCCTTCGTCCCCACGGGCAAGACGGTCACCTTCCGGCCTGAGCCCACTGCCAGCAGCAGGCTGGCCCGGCACCAGGCCAGCAGGGAGCGTGTATGAGCCCCGGCTGCCGGACACGGGCCAGGATGGGGCCCGCCTCGCCGGCTCGCTGCCCCGGGCCGTGGGCTTCAGACCCCAAGGCATCACTGTGCAGTTCTCAGGGCGCGGCTCTACGGAGGAGGCGCGGAGAGAGGCTCTGCGGAAGCTGGGGCTGCTAAAGGAGCACCTGTAGGGAGCACGGGCGGCACTGCCGGCCTGCAGGAGGACAGCACACGGCGAGGGAGGACTCACCCACTAACCCGGGGAGCAGGGTCTGCCGCAGGGCGGCGCTGCCTCCCAAGAACCCAGTCTGGGTGACCCTGGGTCCCCGTGGGTCTCTGGATCGGTCTCTGCCGCCACCTGCTTTTTCAGTGTCGGGGGAGGGGCGGGCTGTGGGTTGCGGCCCCCATCTCGGACTCTGGATCCTGTGCTCTGTCCGTGAGAAAGCTCGTTCCCGCATTTTCCCCTCCCCCTCCCGGATAAACGACTGTACCCCGCTCTGTGTCTGGAGGGCGACAGCGTGTGTGTGATCCTGGAGAGGGCTGTAGAGAGGTGTCCACTTGGGTTTGTTCTTTGGCTGATGAGGTTGATTTGTGGGAGGGGCGGGCAGGTGTTGCTGTGGAAGGGGGTGTTGTGGTAAGACGCGCTCGGCCGGAGCTGGCCACTGTGTTCCCAGGAGACCTGTAGTGAGTGTCGTGTGCAGATACACGAGCGCCACACAGCCGTGCAGCTCGCGTGGCGCGACACAGGCAGGAGCTTCCGGAAACCCTGTTAGGAGCTGCAGGATGGCATGGCCTCCCAGAGACGGGGTGAGGGCTCCTGGGAGAGCCGAAGGACGCAGCCTGTGACGTCTCCCCTGACCCCCCCATCACTCCCTCCTGCCCAGCATCTTCCGGACAAGTTCCTCCATCCTTTTCCACCACCATACCTGGAGCTGAGCAGAGGCTTTTCCAGCGCAGAGCCTGAGGGCTCTGGAAGGGGAGAGAGCACCACCGGGTCACAGGGCTCAGGAAGGCCCCCGCCGCGTTATCCGACTATGGAGAGCTGGAGTCTGACGTCTACCATCAGCTGGGCCAGCCGCACGGCCGCCCTGCCCTTCCGTGGTGCTCGCCTTACCTGGTTAAGCAACGCTCACTGCAGCTTTCAGGTGGGCTGCAGAAGCTCCGCCCAGTGTGCGGAGCGAAGCTTGCCTTAACCCCAGTGTGTGCCTGTGTGTCTATGTCTGTCTGTGTGTATGTCTGTGTCTGTATATCTGTGTCTGTGTGTATACTTGTGTGTCTATGTCTGTCTGTGTGTGTCTGTGTCTGTATATCTGTGTCTCTGTGTATACTTGTGTGTCTGTGTGTATGTTTGTGTGTGTGTGTGTGTGTGTCCAGCCCTGTCCTCTTCGCTGTTCCATGGACTTCATGTAAATAGAGACTTTAAAAACTGTTTTGGGGCCGGAGCGATAGTCCAGCGGGTAGGGCATTTGCCTTTGCATGCGGCCGGCCCATGCTGGCCCGGGTTCAATCCCGGCATCCCATATGGTCCCCCGAGCACTGCCAGGAGTAATTCCTGAGTGCAGAGCCAGGAGAAACCCCTGAGCATTGCCGGGTGTGACCCAAAAAAGCAAAAAACAACAACAAAAAAACTGTTTTGGTCTCCTCACTCCTGTGTATGTTGGCTGTGTTGAGGTTGGGAGATGCCGGCAGTGCTGAGCAGAGGGTCGGATGCGGCTCCCGGGAGCTGCCTGTGTGCAGGGAGATTCCCTTTTATCTCACCCGGGGCTTGGTGATGATTAGCATGAACCTATTTATTCTCCACCCCCAATAAACTTGGTTTATCTTCAGGCACGGGCTGTGTCTGCATTATGCTCATGCTCAAGGACTGTCCTGATGGCTCTGTCCTTCCCTTCAACCTCCTTCCAACTGCTTCCACCTAGCCAGACCCACAGTTATATCCTGGTCGCTTCTTCTGTCCCAAACGCTAGTCATCAGAGCCCTGGGCTCTGTCCAGACTGCGGCTGCTGGACTCATGTGGTCCAGTTCTCTGGGGATGCTTGTTCAGGCTCAAGGGCATGAGCTCAGGCATGCCAGGTTCATCAGGACAGAACAGGGCACCATGAACACCACCAAGAAGGTCCCTGCCGCCCCACCCACCCAATCTACCTTGCACTTCACATAGAATTCTCTGTACATGAGCACCACAGAGAGGGGTCCCAAACACACACACACACACACACACACACACACACACACACACACACACACCAATCTGCCTCTGCACTTCAGATAGATGAGATTCTGGCCACATGTGAGCCAGGGAAGCAGGAGTGGACAGGCCAGACCCAGCTGTGCTGCTCAGAGATGAGGGGTGTCCACCCCCACACCCCACCCTGCCCCCTGGTGTGCACACAGGTCACAGCGCCAGCAGCATGCCCGCATGCTCCTCCTGGACAGAGAAGGGAAGGCGCCGTGTTGGGGTGGCGAGGTCCCATCTTCAGACTTCCTGCTGGATCTGCCCTGCCTACTTGCATGAAGGGCCGGTAGAGCTGGTAACGAGGTCTCAGCTGGGGCTGTGGGCTCTGGGTTGACCTTTCTATCTTGAAAACCCCAGAAGCGAGCCTGGAGGAAGCCACCCCATGAAGAGTGTCCTGTCCCCGTGGGACCTGGGTGGGGAGGCCCTCACGGTCCCCAACAGCTCCACATCCTCAGCTGCCCCGCGCTGTGCACTGCCGTCTGGCTGAGTTGTCTGTGTCTCCCCTGGGAGTGTGGACCCCAAAACAGCCCCCAAGCCCTCAGAAATGTGTCCTGCTGTCCCCAGGAGGCCCTGTGGTCGCTCACAGCCATCAACTCTTCATGTTTATTCAGGAGAGAAACAGGGAAACAAGGAGCTTTTGTGCGCCCACCTGTGCCGGGAGGGTCTCTGCACACGTCTTACGGCCCCCCCTCCCCACCCCACACGCCCCTGGTGCTTTGGGAGCTTCCCTTCCTCTAGGGAGAGGGAAGGGGAGGTCAGAGAGCATTGGCCTCTGAAAGGCTTGTTTGCATTCAAAGGACAAGTCACCAAACAGGTTTGTTTCCCCTTCACAAGGTTGCTCCCTGCCCTGCCTGGGGAACAGGGGCCCAGCTCCCTTCCGTGCTGCTGGCACCTGGCACCCACACAGGGTTGGGGCAGCGGGTCCTGGGGAAACTGGGTGGGAACGCGAGGGGAACTCCCCAGGCCGCCTCCCTGCGACCTCGGGTCCCCCAGCCCCCTCCCCCAGCCTCTTATCTGAGAGCAAAACTGCTGCTGGGAAAAGCCGCCAGGACAGGGAGGGCGGCCACAGGACAGTGGCTGCACTTGCGCCCACCCGCTGGGTCTGCGGCAAAGCTAACAGGAACAGCTGCCACGCATTCACCTCACGCCCCTCTCCCCGTGACCCCAGGGGGTGCCCACCCAGCCAGGCCCCAGCTGACTGTGTGGGGGGCACAGGGAGTTTCCAGGAGCCACCCAGAAAGCTAAAGGACGGCGGGAGTGTTGTGCAGGCCAGAGAGGAGGAGGGGTGGGCGTGGGGAGCCCCCTGCCCCTTCCACTTTGGGGGCTCGCTAGGACCTACTCACACCCCGCGGGCTGAGGTTTCCCTTTGTGAGGGGCTGGGGGGTCACGGGAAGTGGGGGGCCAAACCAGGGTCTCACACTGTGCCACATGCCCACTACGAGAGACCTCTGCCTGGGGTTCTTGCGGGGGTTCTGTGGTTCACCCCAGTTCCTCCTGGGGGGCAGGTGGGCCGCCCCACCCGCTGGAGGGAAGGGTCACAGCACGCTCTGTGAGTGGGACTTAGCCACTGATGAACAGGCGACACTGCATCAGCCTCACAGCGGCGTCTGTGTGAAGCAGATTCTGGAAATGCCTTTCCGGGGTGGGGCTGCCGGAATCCATAAAGAAATCCCTGTCAGGGAATGAGGAGAGCCAGGAGCTGTGTGCGTGCCTGCATGCGCCCTGCACGGTACGGTCCTTGTGCATGTGTGCGTGTGTGTGTTGCGCACACAGCACTGGACTGACCTGGCCTGCCACCTGCCCCCTCCTGGCCCGCGCTCAGCCCTGCCTTTCTCTGGAGGCCATCAGAGAGCAGCACGTGGGGAGTCTCCCAGGGTGTGAGGCCTTGAGGCCGCGGGAGCCGCCTCAGAGGACGACAGCAAATGCTGAGAGCATTGCCCACGGGCCGGCAGGCCCCTCTCCATGGAGGTGTGGGAACAGACAGGGGCTCGCAGACAGGACAGGGACGGGCTTGTGCCCGGGCCCACAATGCTCTGTTGTCTCCCGAGCTGAGCCACAGAGGGTGACTGTGCTGTGACGGGTACGCTGACCTTGCTACCTTCATCTGAGGAAATGGGCTGCCGTGCCCCTCACCCTTCGGGCAGGTGTAAGGGCTGAATGAGACACCAGAGGTCAACAGCCTGCCTGGGAACGGCCACCATCCCCAGCGCCATCACCGTCCCCACGGTCCCCCCACCATCAGCATCATCGCATCACTGTCCCCAGCACCGCCCACCTGCACGGTCACATCACACCACAGCGCCCCCCCACCCCCCAGCATCATTGTTGACACATCACGCCCACCCCACCCTCCAACTAAGGCGACCACGATTCCCACAGAGCCTTCCAGAAGGACTGGAGCACACCCAGCTCCAGTGGGGGCAGCTCTTGGCTCCACCACCTCCTGCCCCGCGGCCGCCTGCTGGGCCTTCAGCGAAGATGGCAAGTCTGCTCTGAGGCAGGAGTGTGGTGCTCTCTAAAAAATACCCGAGCAGACTATTTTCCTTCCCAGGGTGGGGCCGGCTTCCTGCTCAGACACCCCCAAGGGGTGGAGCATCCCCGCACTCCCTGCCAGCCCTGGGAGCGGGGCTCCTGCCAGGGGAGGGAGGGCCTGACCAGCTTGGGGACACTGGCGGACTGTCTGGCCACCCGGGCGCCCCCCCGCTGCCAAGGAGGAAGTGCTTATTTTGAGAGACGGGGCTCAGACTTTCCAGGGGCGCCTTCTTGACTATCCCCGAATGAGTGCCAGGTGACAGGTAGGCTCCCCACCCTGCCAGAGGGCCCCTTGCCCTTGGCCTGGCAGGCCTGGAGCAGACAGTCTCTCCTCCCCAGCCTCCAGAAGCTGCCCCTGGGCCCGCAAGACCCCCTTCCCAGGCGCTGCCTGCAACACAGTCCTGCCACCCAGCACCCCAGAAAGCCTGGCACTGGGTGGGCTCAGCTCCCGATGGGTGCAGACATGAGGGTGGGGCCTCAAAGGGGCACCCAGCAGCAGCAGAATCCTCTTGAATGTTCTGGAACATGGGGCAATGCAGGTGAGCCGCCCCTAGGCTGCACTGAGCACCCGACCCCACCCCGTATGACGGGGGGTGCCCTAGACGTGGAACAGATGCCAGGCTGTACTGCTCACTGGTTTTGTGGCCTGTGACGCGTGGGGACCCGCACAGTGACCAGGCTAAAACACCAGGGGCATGCAGTCTCCCGGACGGCATGGCTCAAGCTCCCACTGACAGAGTGGGGAAAGAGGGGGAGAGAGGCAGAGAGAGGAGGGAACGGAAGGGTCAGTGAGCATTGGGCCCTCCCTGCTGCCCACCTAGGGGCAGTGGCCGTGGGCATCTGGGCACCCGCAACCTGACTTGAGGGGCCTTGAGAAGACCCAGAGCTCCATGGGACACACGATGCGCCATTACTGGTTTGGCCTGTGAGAGCTGATTCAGTGGCTGACCTGGGATGGACACCCCAGTCTCACCCTTCCTGCCCACCCCCTCCCTGGCCAGGAGGAGGAGGGGGCCACAGCGAGGGGCTCTGGGAGGAGCCGTCTTGTGCAGAGCCCTGGAGTAAGGTGCAGGGTGGAGGGACAGTCCCTGTCACTGGTCACCCCCAGGTGCCCACAGACCCTCTGGAGAGTGGGCCCTGGCTGACAGCCTGCACTGGGCAGTGGGTCCCCCACCCTCCGGGTGTGAGTACAGGTTGGCCAGAACCCCACACTGCTCCCATTAGGCTCCCTAGGGCTGGAGGGAGAGAGCCTCAGAGGGACACGACTCGGTTCTAGGGGAGAGTGAACTTGGCCTCTAGAGGTCAGCTTGGACCCAGCACGCGTGGTCCCGGCACACATGGACCCAGCACTGGCGGAACTGGCACACTTGGACCCGGCATGTATGGACCCGGCAGGCATGGACGTGGCACACACGGACCGGCAGGCATGGACGTGGCACACACGGACCCGGCAGGCATGGACGTGGCACACGGCCCAGCAGGCATGACCCAGCACACACGGACCCGGCAGGCATGACCGTGGCACACGGACCCCCACCCCACCAAGACCCACCCCGCGGCACCGCAGGCATGACCCAGCACACACGACCCGGCAGGCATGGACGTGGCACACATGGACCGCAGGCATGACCCAGCACACATGGACCCGGCAGGCATGGACATGGCACACACGGACCCGGCAGGCATGGACATGGCACACACGGACCCGGCAGGCATGACCCAGCACACATGGACCTGGCACGCATGGCCTCAGTCTCTGGTACAAGCCAGGGCTCATGACCCACGTCAGGTGAGCAGGAGGGGCCGGTGGCCAGGGGAAGCACAGGACATGCAGGAAGGGCCTGCGATGCGGGACATGCTGACCCTCTCACTGTCAGCACCGTGGGAGGTGGACAGCACACGCTGCCCTGGGCGAGGTGACAGGGCAGCACAGGATAGGAGGTGCCTTCTGAGAGGCGGGAGAAAGGGGGTGTCGGGGAGCACAGGCTGAGCAGAGGCTGTCCCCGCACCCAGCACCCAGCCGCAGAATAAAAGTGGGCTTGCTAGAGAAGGGGAGAAACGTGTTTGGGCCCCAGCATGCGGACCCCGGGGGCTGCCGTCCCCTCGGTGCCCACAGTGCCCTGCACAGCCCAGCCACGCGGAACTGCTGCCCACCCCGGCCCCAAGCTGCCCTGGGTTTCCACGATCATGTTGGTTCCGCCGCCTCCCTCTTGGCCATCCCTTCCCCATCCCCGCAGGAAGCCGGGGACAGCACTGGGCTGTGAGCACCCCACTTCCCAAGGGGGCAGAGAGGCCCGAATGGGAGCCCCCTCAAGCCTTCCTTCATCAGGCAGGATGCTGGGGACCGGGGGACAGCCCCGAGCTCCCAGGCCACACGGTGTGGCAGTGCTCAGTGAAGGGGCTGCGTGGGCTGTGCTGGGGCGACTGGGAGGTGACATGCGCACGGGGGTATGAGCGGATACAGGAAACTGAGCCCCTGCACCCCTCCAGAACCTGCGGCTGCTGGCAAGTGCCACAGCCGAGACTGAACCACTGTCCGCCCCATCGGGGACCTGAGCCCTGAGCCTGACCATCGGGACACCTCAGGGCAGGATCAGTCAGCAGTTCAGAAGGCGGGCAATGGTTCAAGCTTTGCTTCCATTTGGGCCGGAGTGATAGCAGAAGCGGGGGCGTTTGCCTTGCACTCAGCTGACCCGGGTTTGATCCCTGGCATCCCATATGGTTCCCCAAGCACCACCAGGAGTAATTCCTGAGTGCAGAGCCAGGAGTGACCCCTGCAAAAGAAAAGGGGGAGGGCAGCTCACACATGGGGGTCCTCCAGCAGCCATGAGGGTTCCGGCCCCTAAGCTCTCAGCTGGCCACTGGACACGTATCCTCTTGGGGGAGGACGATGTCCCAGGGTCATATCAACTGGAGGAGGGCCCTGCCCCCAGTTGCTTGGGCCCCCTCAGCCCTGAAGAGGCCAGGCCGTAGGGGCCCCGGTCCAGAGCCCGGCCAGTACTGGAGCTGCTGGCAGGGTGACTGCCAGGGGGAGATGTGGAAAATTTCTGGGGCGGGCCTGACTGTTAAAGTGTAAACCAGCAAGGTCATGGAGCCTGCACGCACTCGGCCGTGGCCCGAACGCCACACGGCACTCACAGGGTCAGGCAGGGCCAGAAAGTGGATGGGACAGGGGGAGTGGGAGGCTGGGTGGGGGCTGTGGACAGAGGCCAGTGAGTCACAGTCCTGATGTCAGGAGGCTTTGGGGACCGGGTTGGAGTATAGCCCCCACCCCCAGGCCTGCAGGTGTGGCATCCCAGGGAAGGGGGGACCCGTCAGTGAGACGCAGGGAATGGTGGGAACGTCAAATTCACCGAGAAACACATGTCCCTGAGCAACCCCAGGACTGGCGTCCCTCAACAACACACACTGGGACCCAAAGTGACAAGGCTCGTGGCCGGGCGTGTGTGCCCAGGTGGTTCTCGGATGGGACCTGGGCTCTGCCGGCGACTCTGCCATGGAAGTCCAGGTGGAGTGGGTGAGGGGTCGAGGCTCCGGGAACCCCCTTCACCAGACCTTCGGGAAACTCCCCACACCAGGAGCAGGGCAGCCAGCATGCTAGGCGCTCGGGCATGGGCAGGATACCAGGGCCAGATCATGCTGTGACTCTCTACAGCCCCAATGCAGGCCCCAGCCCCAGGGCCGGAGGATGGCATGGGCACCAGCTCCATCCCCAGCATGGCCTAGGGCCCCGAGAACCACTGGGAGTGACCCCCAAAACAAATAAACAGCAAGTGGGTACCCTTGAAAACAGACACAGTGATCGCTTGGTGCCTCAAATCCAGCTTGCCCGGTCTTGCCTTCTCTTCCTTAGGATTTCCCCAGGCAGGACCCTGGGGAAGCTACAGCAGATGCTCGTCGGAGCAGTGGGGGAGACTCACGGCCTTGGGTAGGGGCTCCAGTCTTGGCTACAGGCGTATGTGCAGGAGATCTGGGTTATTCCTGGTCCCGCACGGTCCCCCAGCACCTCCAGAACGATCACCAAGCTCAGAGTGGCCCCCAAACCAAAAAACACCAAAGAAGACCCTTTACATCCAAGATATTTTATGTGACTCTGGGTATGTAAGGGATAGAAAACAGTTTTACAATCCAACTGGCTGTGCTCACAGAGGAGAAAGGATTCATTTTAAAACATTTTGAAGAAGTTGCTGACCCCCACACAGAGCTTCACATTTTTTTTTTTTTTTTCTCTTTGGGTCACACCCGGCAATGCTCAGGGGTTTCCTCCTGGCTCTGCACTCAGGAATTACTCCTGGCGGTGCTCGGGGACCATATGGGATGCCGGGATCGAACCCGGCCGGCACAGGCCGGCAGCGCAAGGCAAATGCCCTACCCGCTGGGCCATCGCTCCGCTCCAGCTTTGACATATGTTAATCGACTCTGTTACCGTGAGCCTTGGGGTCCTCACAAGGCATAATGTATGGTCTGGGGACTCCACAGTCTTCTATGGATCTCTGAGCCAGTGGAGTGGGCGGGCCTCTCAGCCAGCGCTGGCCAAGGGTCAGCTCCACAAGGGAGGGAAGAGATAAGCTCCGAGCAGAGAGCAAAGGGCAAAGGTGAGTCGGGAGCAGGGAAAGAGACTTTGTTCAAAGTCAGTCAGTGCAGCCTTGAGGCGGGGCCGCCCCAACTCAAGAATTTCTCCTGTCATTGGCGCCTCTGAGGCCCCTCAGAATCCAGCCAGGTTCTGTAGTTGTGGGGCCACACCTGGCAGTGCGCAGAGGCCACTCCTGACCTGCTGAGGAATCCCTCTTGGTGGGCTCACTGGGCCGTATGGAGGGCCAGGGGCTGAACCTGACAGCCAGGTGCGCTGCAGCGCCCTGCACACGGAGCTAGCCTCGTCAGGCCCTTTTCACTTCTCACGCCTCATCTTTGGGCAAAAGGAAGGCTGCAGTGCATTAGGTGCCCATACTGGGCGCTGGGCGCTGAGTCACACTTGCATGGGCATTAAGGTCGCCCTTGGGGAAGCTCCAGCTTCTGTCTCTAAGTCGGTGTGCAAATGTGTCCGGAAGCAGGCGCCATGCTGGCGGCCACTCCCAGCGCTGCCTGTCCTCAACGTGAGGATGGACTGGAAGAGATGGGCACAAGCCCCCTGCAGTCAGGGGTGGAGTGTGAGTCTCTGTGTGTGTGTCTGTGTGAGGGGTGTATGTGTATGAGTGCGTCTGTGTGTGTACCTGTGTGTGAGTGTGAGTCTCTGTGTGTGTGTGCCTGTGTGTGGGTGTATGTGTATGAGGGTGTCTCTGTGTGTGCTTGTGTATGAGTGCGAGTCTGTGGGTGTATGTGTATGATGGTGTCTGTGTGTGTGCCTGTGTGTGAGTGTGAGTCTGCGTGTGTGTGTGTGTGAGGTGCATGTGTATGAGAGCCGCCTGTGTGTGTGAGTCTGCGTGTGTGTGTCTGTGTGAGGGGGTGTATGTGTATGAGAGCCGTCTGTGTGTGCCTGTGTGTGAGTGTGAGTCTGCGTGTGTGTGTCTGTGTGAGGGGGGGATGTGTATGAGAGCGCTGCGTGTGCCTGTGTGTGAGTGTGAGTCTGTGTGTGTGTCTGTGTGAGGGGGTATATATGTATGAGGGCGTCTGTGTGTATGCCTGTGTGTGTGTGAGTCTGCGCTTGTGTCTGTCTGTGATTGTGGGATGTGTATGAGGGCGCTTGTGTGTGTGCCTGAGTGTGAGTGTGAGTCTACATGTGTGTGCCTGTGTGTGGGTGTATGTGTATGAGGGTGTCTGTGTGTGTGCCTGTGTGTGAGTGTGAGTCTGTGTGTGTGTCTGTCTGTGTGTGTGGGTGTATGTGTATGAGGGCATCGTGTGTGTGCCTGTGTGTGAATGTGAGTCTGCGTGTGTGTGTCTGTGTGTGTGGGTTTATGTGTATGAGGGCGCCCTGTGTGTGCCTGTGTGTGAGTGTGAGTCTGCGGTGTGTGTGTGTGTGTATGAGGGCTCTGTGTGTGAGTGCGAGTCCGTGGTGTGTGTCTGTGTGGGGGGTGTATGTGTATAAGGGCGTCTGTGTGAATGTGAGTCTGTGTGTAAAAGTGTCCAGTATGTGAGTGCGTGTGAATGTGTGTGAGTATATATGTGTAAGTGTGAGTGTGTGTGTGTGTGTGAGTTAGTGAGGCAGGGTCCTGTTTGTGCGTGGCGGCACCGTTTGGGCTGAGTGCTCTGACCCTTCTCCAGGACCCCGGGTTGCCTCCAACAGGCTGGAGATGGCTACAGAAGGCAAGAGGGCGCCTTTGTCTGGCGGCTCCTGGGCACAGCGCTGGCGGCCCTGGGTGCCCAGTCTCAGGTTCAGAGCGCAGGACTCTGGCCGTGAGGCTGGTGAGGGGACGGAGCCCAAGGCCGGTCCAGAGAGGTTGTGCAGCAGGGCTGGAGGGGTGAGAGGGAGGGAGACGGCCCAGCAGCGCCGCCCACTGCCACCTTCCCCACTGCCTGGGGCAGGCTGACATCACCCCGAAAGCATCTGCAGCATTTACTCCACACCTGCAGCTCAGGGCTTTCCAGGGGAGGCCCAGGTGCCCCACACAGGCCTTCAGGGCGGCCCCCGGAGCCCCCACCCCCAGTTCTAACCAATGGAATTTGCAGGGAGGGAGGAAGTGGGGAGTCCCTGGAAATTCTCTCCTGGCTCCTGCTGACCTGGGCGCCTGGGCTATTGGCTCGCCCATGAGAGGAGAGGCCCAGACAGTGGACAGTCACCACCCAGAAAGTGACCTCCAGGTCAGCCGGAAGTGACCTCATATTCCGGGGCCCACTTTATCCTCTGGCCTCGCACCCATGGAGGTCAGAGCTTGAATTTGTCTTTCCTGTACATTCATTGCCGGGGGCTTGTATTGGCAAAGGGCACCCCGCCAGCCGTGGGGGCTCGAGCAGCTGCCCGTGTGCGGGTCTCTGGGTCTGCTGGGAGCTGACCGGCACCCACAGTCAGCTGCCTCTCCCACGCAAGGTCCTGCCGCACGGGGACTGGGGTCAGGGTGGGATGTGGGTTCCTAACACACAGGGTTCAGGTTCTGACAACAGATACAGCTGCTCTGGGGAGGAGGGCCACCTCCCCCATTGCCTTCTAGCATGTTCTCCCAACCAGGCGCTGGGACCAAGGGTTTGAAATGGAGCATGGCCACATCTGGACCATGTCTTGGCCTCCCCATTCCTCCCTGCCGTGGCCCAAACAAAGGGAGCAAACTACTGCTGGCCCTCCGTGGGTTACAGGCAGACAGTGAAGGCCAGGGAGGATGTGGGGCCACTGGGATCTCCCCCCCAACCCCCAGAAGTGGGTTCCAGAGACCAGATTTGTGTCACAAAAAGTCTCTGGAACTTGGGCTGGGGGTGGGTAGGAGACAGAGAGATGGAGAGAGAGAGGAGAGACAGGGAGGAGAGAAAGGAGAGAGAGAGAGAGAGAGAGAGAGAGAGAGAGAGAGAGAGAGAGAGAGAGAGAAGACAGGAAAAGAATTATGGGAGTGGGGGCAGAGAGCAGGGGGCCGAGCTGGGGTCCCTCCATGCTCTGTACCTCCAGTTCCAGCAGGGGACCCAGAGGGGCCTGCCTGGCTGACAATGCCATGGGCCAGGGCACAGGGCACTTATCGGCTTTGCCTAAGCAAAGGCAAACAGTCCCAGGTCAGGAGCTGGGCCAAAGGTACACGCGGAGGGGCCAGGGATTGGGCACAGGGCGACACACAGGCTGAGTCCAAGGACTGCAGAGCACAGCTGCCGAGTCCCAGCATGGCACTGCCGTTTCCGGAGGACAACAGGGTCCGAGGCCCCGGTGGGGCCTGGCCATGACTCGCCTGCTCAGACAGGAAGTCCCCCACCCGAGAGAGGGCCCGAGGGGTTTCGGGGTGGGGTGTCTCCGGCTCACTCCCTAGCTGCACGCACAGTGACGCGCCCATGGGGCCCCCTGCATGCTTCAGTCCTTGCTGGGAAGGGCTGCCGGTGGCTGCGTACCAAAAAGGTCCTGCCCGTCTGAGCGCCCTTCCTCATGGGGCTGAAGGTTCCCGGACGGGGAGTGTCCCCACACCGTGCTCTGACACCGCCCGCTGCGAGATGGTGGGGTCTGGAAGGAGGCATGTCACGACCTGCGAGGGTGAGGCCTACTTCCACAGAGCTGGGGGAGTCCTCACAAGCAACAGGGAAGGCCCCTGCCCAGGCTCTCACACGTCCGGTCCCTAGAAACTGAAGAAATGGGCTGCAGCGATAGGACAGCGAGGAGGGCATTTGCCTTGCATGTGGCAGAACCAGGTTCCGTCCCACATATGGTCCCGAGAACCTCCAAGAGTGATCTGCGCACAGTCAGGAATAAGTCCTGAGCCATGCCGGGTGTGACCGCCAAAACCAAAATAAAAAGAAAGAAAAAGAATAAATAGCCACAGGACTGTGTTAAGGTTGCCATGCAACCCCGACACCATGTCACATTGTTCTCCGCCATAGACCGTTGTCCCTTCACTCTTGGGGGGCACTTTCTGCAACACAGACTTCGAGTCAGGCCATCCTGGTCCTTCAGGAGACCCATACCAGCCGAGCTTCGCCCAGGCAAGGCCCGCGGAACTAAAGAGAAGGGGTGCCAGCGGAGAGGGAGGGCTGTGGGGGCATGCGTGGGAGCAGTGTGGGATGTTAGCAGGTGTGTGGGCACTGCACAGGTGTGAGGGAAGGGTGTGGGATGGTAGCAGGTGTGTGGGCACTGCACAGGTGTGAGGGAAGGGTGTGGGATGTTAGCAGGCGTGTGGGCACTGCACAGGTGTGGGGAAGGGTGTGGGATGGTAGCAGGTGTGTGGGCACTGCACAGGTGTGGGGAAGGGTGTGGGATGTTAGCAGGTATGTGGGCACTGCACAGGTGTGGGGAAGGGTGTGGGATGTTAGCAGGCGTGTGGGCACTGCACAGGTGTGAGGGAAGGGTGTGGGATGTTAGCAGGTGTGTGGGCACTGCACAGGTGTGAGGGAAGGGTGTGGGATGTTAGCAGGTGTGTGGGCACTGCACAGGTGTGAGGGAAGGGTGTGGGATGTTAGCAGGTATGTGGGCACTGCACAGGTGTGGGGGAAGGGTGTGGGATGTTAGCAGGCGTGTGGGCACTGCACAGGTGTGAGGGAAGGGTGTGGGATGTTAGAGGTGTGTGGGCACTGCACAGGTGTGAGGGAAGGGTGTGGGATGGTAGCAGGTGTGTGGGCACTGCACAGGTGTGAGGGAAGGGTGTGGGATGTTAGCAGGTATGTGGGCACTGCACAGGTGTGGGGGAAGGGTGTGGGATGTTAGCAGGCGTGTGGGCACTGCACAGGTGTGAGGGAAGGGTGTGGGATGTTAGCAGGTATGTGGGCACTGCACAGGTGTGAGGGAAGGGTGTGGGATGTTAGCAGGTGTGTGGGCACTGCACAGGTGTGAGGGAAGGGTGTGGGATGTTAGCAGGCGTGTGGGCACTGCACAGGTGTGAGGGAAGGGTGTGGGATGTTAGCAGGTGTGTGGGCACTGCACAGGTGTGAGGGAAGGGTGTGGGATGTTAGCAGGTGTGTGGGCACTGCACAGGTGTGAGGGAAGGGTGTGGGATGGTAGCAGGCGTGTGGGCACTGCACAGGTGTGAGAACCAGGGCAAATCTCCCGTGCAGACGGGTGGGAGCTGCAGTTACAGAGGGCGGCAAGCCTCACTCTCGGTGGACCTTTGGGTGACACTCCCCAGTTTCCAGGCTCCCCCTGTTCCACGCCTATTTGGTGACTCTCCAGACCACGCTGGTACCTTCTGCCCCCACAGGTACAGGCACCTGAGCAGGATAAATGGCTGGAAGGATAGGGCCATGGGAAAGAGCGGCCGAGCGGGTGAGCAGCAGATCGGGAGGGGGCAGCGGGTGGGTGAGTAGAGGGTGGGCAGGAGTGTGGGTGGACAGAGATGGGCAGACAGGAGATGGGCTGGTGGAGGTGGACAGATGCTAAGCAAGTAGAAGGGCAGAAGCGCAAAGAGGTGAGTGGGTGGATGTATGGGTGAGTGGGCGCGTGGCAGGTGGGGAACAGGAGGGCGGTGGCGGGTGGGAAACAAATCACTGCCCTAGCTGCCCCTCTCTCCCCACCCCTCCACTGAGTGGTTTCAAGCTAATTTCCCTGAAGTCCCACTGGCTCATGTCATGACCCAAATACCTTCAAGGATTGTTGGCCGCCAGATTCAGCCCAAGTCTCAGCCTGGAAACCAGTCCCCAGGCTCTTCCAGTCCTCCCTGCCCCGTCCCGACACTACAGCACATTTATCCGAACTCCAGCTTTGCACAGTTCCTGACCCAAAGCTCAGTCCCAGCCCCACCGACTGAGACAATGGCTCAGACTCGGCACCTGAACAAGCAAATCACCGCTGGAGGTCTCCTGCAGGCGCTGAGTCCTACACACCTGAGGCCACCTGGGCTAACCCTGACTCACAGCTGAGCGGTTTCCTCTCAGGACAGCCCTGGCCCAGTGCTCACGCTGGCCCCGGGAATATGCATTTAGACACTCCCGCTGTTGCAATGTCTGGTGAACCTTTTTGTTGATTTCCTCCATGCCGTGTCTCAAATGGTGTCTTGTATCTTGCTCTTCAGATGCCAGGTAAAGTACGTCAGTGAAACCAACAAAGGAGCAGGAAGGAGAAGGCGGCTCAGGAGATCTGGACAGGACCTGCACCGGCTCCTTCCCTGGAACAGTGTGTGTGTGTGTGTGTGTGTGTGTGTGTGTGTGTGTACGCACACATACAATGCACGCAGATTGTGGCGAGGTGGCAGGAAGGAAACTGGAACATTGGTGATGGGAAATGGACACTGATGAAGGACAGGTATGACCAAAACCAGTCATGAATGACTGTAAAAGTGTATCTCATGGTGGTTAAACAGGTGGTTAAACAGGTGTATCTCATGGTGGCTATAATAAATAAATAAGTAAAATGAATCTCTCCAAAGGAAAACAGAAACACGAACAGAGACTCATTGCAAAGCCCTGATAGATTCCTGCCCTTAGCGAGTGCCCCCCAACTGAGCATCCCTCTAGTCCCCTTCCCCACCCCTGGAGCTTGGTCAGGGAGCTGCACTCTCCAGGTCGTGGGCAGGCACAGAGACTGGGCACAGGGGCGAAACCCCTCGGGCCCTCTCTCGGGTGGGGGAGACTTCCTGTCTGAGCAGGCGAGTCATGGCCAGGCCCCACCGGGGCCTCGGACCCTGTTGTCCTCCCGGAAGCGGCAGTGCCATGCTGGGACTCGGCAGCTGTGCTCTGCAGTCCTTGGACTCAGCCTGTGTGTCGCCCTGTGCCCAGTCCCTAATTCTCTCTTCTCTCAGTGACTGGAGTGGCGTGTCCAGCCAGTGCAACCAGGGAGGAAGAGGCAAGGCGGGCCTTCCGGACTGGACGGCAAAAGGCATCACTGTAGCTGCAGGTGATCCAGCACGAAGTAAATCCCAAGAGCCCCACTAAACAATGAAGAGAATTAAAGCTTAATGAAGCAATGTCACAGGGACACAAACCAAGATGCAAGAGAAAAATAAAACAGCTGTCAGCTGCAGAGAAGGTACAGCAGGGGAGGTCAGCTGCTTGCACACATATGGGATCCCCAGCATCCCATATGGTCCGCAGAGCTCACCAGGAGTGGTCCCTGCACAGTCAGGAGAGACATGAGCTCCGCCGAGCACGGGCCCCTCCAAAAATCAACTGCAGACAAACATATTAACAATAAACACAACCTGAAAATAAAGTAATTTCACTAAGGGGCCAGGAATGTAACTGCATCAAGCAGTTACATGCAAAGCCTGGGTTTGATCCTCAGCACCACAGAGGACAAATCACGTTGCATCAAATACAAAGCTGAGAGATACTTGGCAAACTCAGATGAGTGCCTTCTAGAGAGGCAACAGCTGGACTAGCTGAAACAGTCGTAACAGAGAACAAAGAACAAAGCAAGAAAAATCCCTCGACAAAGCAGCAAGGCTTACCGTAAAATTGCGGTCACCTGCAGTGACGCTGGACGGCAGATGGACGCATCATGAGGCAGAATGAGGCCCAGGAGACACAGGGAGGAGGCGATTTTGGACAGAGGTATGAAAAGCAACCCAATGGAGAACTAGCAGCTTCTTCAACAAGTGGGAATGGAGCAATCCGACACCTCGAGGCAACAGAAAATCCCTGGGCTGGGGAGATCCTCCAAGGGCTGGAGCACGCCGAGTGTGGGGACGTAGGGCACAGTTGCTGGCTCGCCCCCACCCGCCCAACCCTGATCTAAACCTCACACAGAAACCAACTCAAACGGATCATAAACATTAGTGTACTATAAGACTTTGACAAAGGAGGCATGGACAAATTCTTTACACTCTGGAGCTAGATAAAGAATATTCTTTAGGGGCCAGAGCGATAGCCCAGCGGGTAGGGCGTTTCTTTGCCTTGCACATGGCCGGCCAGTGCCGGCCCGGTTCGATCCCCGGCATCCCATATGGTCCCCGAGCACCTCCAGGAGTAATTCCTGAGTGCAGAGCCAGGAGAAACCCCTGAGCATTGCCGGTGTGACCCAAAAAAAGCAAGGAAAAAAAAGAATATTCTTTAGACATGCTGCCAAAAGGTTATGTGGGAAGAGGAAGAGGGGTGAAGCAGTAAGCTGGTTTTAGTCACTGTCACTGTCTTCCTGTTCCTCATCGATTTGCTCGAGCGGGCCCCAGTAACATCTCCATATGACCTGTCTCATGCAAGTAGAGCCCAAGGGCACCTGCTTGCTCCAGGAACATAAAGAGCCTCAAACCATTCCATCAGGTCATGGGAATGAGGTCTATAATTGTTACTGGTATCTGGCATATCAAATACGACACGGGTAGCTTGCCAGGCTCTGCCGTGCGGGTAGCATACTCTTGTAGTCATCTCTAAATCCAGCATTTATTGATGAACCGCGCGGGCTGTGATAGGCTGGTCTGCTGGGTGGAGTTCTGATGAGTAGGAAGTCCAGATGTGGAAAATGGAGGTTCTCATGGTCCTCATGGAGTGGGGGGTCGTCTGGCTTGTTGTGAGGCTCTGCTGGGGTGGCGGGCCAGGGCTAGAACCTGCCATCCCTCCCGGGCACCTCATGAGCGGCTGGGCACAGGAAGAGCCAGTAGCAGCTCTGTCCCATGTCTGTCTTGTCCAAGTTTTTAGTCAGAACTACATTTTTCTCAGCAAAAGGACCCATTAAGATGAAAAAAAAAGACCAGCTATAGACTGAGAAAAAATACTATCTGAAAACTACTTATCTGATTTGGATCTAGATTCACTTGTATCACAGACTTCCGTTCATCATCGATTTGCTCGAGCGGGCACCAGTAACATCTCCATATGTCCTGTCTCATGCAAGTAGAGCCCAAGGGCATCTGCTTGCTCCAGAAACATAAAGAACCTCAAACCATTCCTTCAGGTCATGGGACTGAGGTCTATAATTGTTACTGGTTTTAGGCATATCAAATAAAACACGGGTAGCTTGCTAGGCTCTGCCGTGTAGGTGGTATACTCTCAGTAGAAGGCTCTCATCTCAAGCATTTACTGATGAAAATCAAAGGGGAAAGATCAGGTTTTCTCCTGGGGGAGCTCTGAAGAGCTGTGGAGTCTGGATGTTGAGAATGACTGACCTCATGGTATAGGGTTTCCTCTGGCTTCTTGCTAGGCTCACTGGGATTACAGGCCACGGCTAGAACCTGTCTAGAACTATATAGAGTGTATAAATGTGAAAGATCCTAGGAAAGACCTGATTCTGACATCCAGTACTATCTAAGACTAGCACGGGCGCTCCGCGGCTGCCCTGCCGACAGAGCTGTGGGTCTGGAGTGTCTCTTCCAGGGTTGCTGCCATGGAGGTGGAGGATTGGGAGAAGTCCAAATCCCTGCTCCAAGTCCGCCGGCGTGGCCCCTCCCCTGCACGTGTGAGCAAACCCTTGGAGCTATGATGGTCTCGGCCAGGGGCTGGCTGAGCCCCTTTACTGCCCTCCGGAGCTCCATGGGTTGCTTCCACGTGGGCGCCGAGCGGCACAGATGTGGGTCTGGAGTGGTTGGGTCTGGAGTGTCTCTCCTGGTGCTGCCGACGGAGCTGTGGGTCTGGAGTGTCTCTCTCCTGGTGTTGCCGACGGAGCTGTGGGTCTGGAGTGTCTCTCCTGGTGCTGCCGGACGGAGCTGTGGGTCTGGAGTGTCTCTCCTGGTGCTGCCGACGGAGCTGTGGGTCTGGAGTGTCTCTCCTGGTGCTGCCGACGGAGCTGTGGGTCTGGAGTGTCTCTCCTGGTGCTGCCGACGGAGCTGTGGGTCTGGAGTGTCTCTCCTGGTGCTGCCGACGGAGCTGTGGGTCTGGAGTGTCTCTCCTGGTGCTGCCGACGGGAGCTGTGGGTCTGGAGTGTCTCTCCTGGTGCTGCCGACGGAGCTGTGGGTCTGGATTGTCTCTCCTGGTGCTGCCGACGGAGCTGTGGGTCTGGAGTGTCTCTCCTGGTGCTGCCGATGGAACTGTGGGTCTGGAGTGCCTCTCTTCCAGGGTTGCTTGCACATGATCAACATGGATTAATCCCTGCTATCCCACATGATCCCCTGAACACCACCAGAAATGATTCCCCAAAAAGAAGGAACAGGAAGAAAAGGGCTTGGATCTAGATTATATAAAGAAAATAAATCTCCATCCAGGACCTCCTGAGTACTGTTTGTGAGAATCCCCAGACCCTGTTCATAACTAAAATGTGCTATTTTTTGGTGAGCTGTTTATTTACTCCATTTACTCCATTCCACACTAGATATTCTACAGGGGAGGAAAAAAAAGTCCAAACTTGAAGCCAATGAAAGCAGAAAGGCAATGAGATGCCTCCACTGCTAGTCCAACCAGGACGGTGAACAGCGAAGACAGTTCAATGAAGGCAGCAGACTGGCGGAGTCCTGAGGCTCAGGACGACACGCTCAAGTTGAGATCACAGCCACTGGGCTGGTACTGCTGGACAGACAATGCGACTGTTTCCGGGCAACCAATAGGTGACCCAGCAATGGTAGAACTGACATCCTCACAGAAGACTGGATGCACACCACTGACTGGAGCTAAAATGTGAACAACTTCACCAACTGTGGGCAATAAGAACAACCCACAAATACTCATTGTTGCTTTGCTTAGCAGTGCCTCCTAGTGGAGACCACGCTCTGCGGCCACACGACATTCTTAGATAGTACTGATTTTAGGACCAGGTCCTTCCCAGGATCTTTCACATTTATACACTGTATACAGTTCTAGCCAGGTTCTAGCTGATACCGGTCATCCCAGTGAGCCTATCAAGAAGCTAGAGCAACCCACACATCATGAGGTAAGAAATTCTCAACATCCAGACTCCATAGTTCCTCATAGCTCCACCCAGGAGAAAACCTGATCTTTATTTACTTATTTATTTTTTAACTTTTTTTTATTATGCCACAGTGAAACATACAATTACAAAGGTGCTCATAATTGGTTCTTGGAAATACAGTGTTCCAGCACCCATCCCGTCCACCAGTGCCCCATTCTCGCCACCAGTGTACCCACACCCCTCCCGGCCACCCCCAGGCTGCCTCAATAGCAGGTAGCCCCCTTTCCTCTGTCTCTCTCTCGAGATGAGAGCCTTCTACTGAGAGTATACCACCCACGCCGCAGAGCCTGGGAAGCTACCCGTGTTCTAATTGATATGCCAAAAACCAGTAACAATTGTGGACCTCAATTCCATGACCTGAAGAATGGTTTGAGGCTCTCCCTGTCCCTGGACAAGCAGATGCCCTTGGGCTACACTTGCTTGTGACAGGACATATGGAGATGTTACTGGTGCCTGCTCGAACAAATCGATGAACAGGAAGACAGTGATACAGTGATGCAGTGTGTCCACCTGTCTTTCAGGGACAACATGGACCCAGCTGGTACGGTTTCATTTACAGAACACCCTTGACAGGACAGAACTAGAGAGAAAAACAGCTGAGTCCCTTCCAGGTTGTGTTCTATGCACCAGTGTACTAGGCTAAGGGTCATACAGAGATGAGCCAGCACTTCGGGCTATCTGAGGTGCTTCTGGAAGAGACAAGCATATTCCGACGATTATGTGTGTGTGGCTGGGCCGGGTGGAATAAACGGTGGAGGCAAGGCAGGCAGGTTCTCTGCTTGACTCCAGGCAGCCCGTTCCCTTGCCTCCAGACTCAGGATTCATGGCAGCTCACCTCAGTCACCAGAATCGCACATGCCAAGCCCCACCTAAGTCTCCCCTCAGCATCGCTCTATAGGCTCTGCTTCTCTGGGAAAATGACCAATTCCCGGAGGGCCGGCACAGACAAGAGTTCTGTGGCAGTGATGGGGTCTTTGCACATCTTGATTGTGATAGGGTGCACACATCTCACTGCAGACACACACACACACATGTCCTAGGGGATCAAGTCTGTAGTCTAGTTGAGAGGCATCAGTCATGTGAAAGTGCTAGTTTTGACACTGTGCTACCATCTCTTCCGAGGCCACCGGTGGCAGAGCTAGATGAAGCCCTTTTGTATCTCTGTTGAGTGATTATTCCCAGAAGAGAGTCTCATGCACACAAAGACCAGCTCTACCAGGGAGCTACACCTCTCCTCACAGGTAAGAACTTTCCTTTGTTTTTTTTTTTTTTTTTTTTTTTTTGCTTTTTCTGGGCCACACCCAGCGATGCTCAGGGGTTACTACTGGCTCTGCACTCCTGAATTACTCCTGGCAGTGCACAGGGGACCATATGGGATGCTGGGGCTCAAACCCGGGTCAGCTGCGCATCAAGGCGAATGTCCTCCCCGCTGGACTATTGTTCCATTCCCAGAACTTTCATTTTATTTTTGCTTTTTGGATCACACCCAGTGATGCTCAGAGGTTACTCCTGGCACTGCTTGGGGATCATATGGGATGCTGGGGGTTGGCTGCATGCAAGGCAAATCCCCCACCCCGCCCACTGTACTAATGCTCCAGCCCATAAGGACTTTTGAAAGTAGCAGTAGGGTCGGACAGATAGTACAGCAGGGAGGGCATTTGCCTTGCACTCGACAAACCCCGGTTCAATCCCCAGCATTCTATATGCCCCGCCTCCCCAAGCACGGAAGGAGTTATTCCTGAGTGCAGACCCAGGAATAATCCCTGAGCATCTCGGTGTCACCCAAAAAAGCAAAAAATAAATAACAAACCAAGTAGGAGTAGCAGACAGCTCAATAAAGGTGAATCGCCCAGGACGACAAGTGTCCTGGTGGCCTGAGCACTGCTGGGTCAGAGCACCAGTCAGGCCTAGACACTAGTCACGGCCCACAAGTAGCCCATACGCACATAGTTTTTAAAGCACAAAATGAGGTGTGAATCTTTCCCACTCATCTTAAGCTTTACTGAAACCCCAGTGAAAAGCAGATCTGTGCTTGAACTCCATGTCTGGTGTCACTGGGGATGGCAGAAGCTGCGAGCAAGGTGGCGCTCGGGTCTACACCCTTTGGTTCTCCACAGATTTCCCCTTCCACAGTTATCAAAAGGCAGAGGGCCGTAGAAGACAGCTGCTGGCACCAGGGAGCCCGAGGTTTCCCTACCCAGTAAGTGGTGGAGAGGTGGCGCAGGGGGCCCAGAGAGCAACCACTGGCTGCCACAAGAACAATGTCGTCAAGCTCTTTTATGGCTTGTGGACAGGCAACGCTACCAGTGACCTTCGTTCTAGGGAAAGGGGAAAGGTGGACCCAGGCATCTCAGCCCAGCACACTGGACTCTTAGCCCCTCTGCCTGCACAGAACACACAGTCCCATCACCGCTGGGTCCCTAGAAACACAGAAGTGAAAAGCAGCCGGTCCATGAAGGGAAGTTACGAACATGCAGGCCAGTGAGGAAACAAACCAAGAGGTTTAGAAGATAATTAGGTGAAAGACAATTTTGAAACTTTAAACATATTAAATTGGTGATTTTTGTTGGCATCTGAAGCAACCAGATGCCATTGGGCTACATTGGCATGTGATAGGGTCAAATGGAAATGTTACTGGCATCCGCTCGAGCAAATCGATGAATAACGGGATTCAAGTGATCAAGTGATTTTTTTTTAATTCAGAGGAGTCCCAGTGGAGTTTTCCGTTAAGTAACAGAAATGACCACTGACCACTGGTCTTTTTTGAAGATGTGCCTGGGGGAAATTCTCCCACCAGCCTCCTCTGGCCCAGGTTCAGTCTATTTCAAAAGTGCTTATTCTGCTGGGCTCACAACTACCCAACACGGAGCTGAGGGCGGAGTCTCCTCTTCGGCAGCAGCTGAGGGAGCAGCTCTCAGACTACTTTATCAAGCGTGCAGTGACCTTGGAAGACACTGACGCACTTATCTTCCGGGTTTTCGAAGCCCTGAACCAAATGAAACACAGACACGCCAAATCTAAATTACAACACTTTATTGCAGCATCGGCAAAGGTCAGATTTCTGAAGCTGGTGAAGATCGGGCAGCATTTCCATGTGAAATGTTACAACTTTACAGGTTTTGTTTCTTATTTAATTCTACATGCAGAAACTGAAACATGGTAAAAGAAATAATGCAAAATTGCTAGGGGAAAAAAATAGACGTAATCAAGTTGTAGCCTACAGATGTGTTCTTTAACTAAATTTACTATGCCTACTGGAAAGCAAACCGAAGACAGCTATCCTAATAAATCAACACATTTCCAGAGACAGACTAAGAACCCCCGTTTCTTCTCAGCAGGGGTGGAGGGAGCCGTAGGGGGGGGAGAAATGAAACAAAAAACAAAAAAAAAAAAAGGCAAAATAAAAGCTCTATATTTCCATACTTAGTTTTGAGACAGAGCTGTAAACCCACGAAGGTCAACACAGTCCTCGGATTCACGCCTCGCTGTCCTTCGCCCCCTGTGACTCGCTGGACCGGCACTGTAGGTTTCGATGATACTTACAATGGGCCCGCCCCTCCCTGTTCTCAGGCTGGTATCAGACTTCCCTACGCATCTCCACTCACGCTCTTGGTATTGCAATAGTCTTCATGTTTCCTTTTACCCGAATAGGCGGTTCTGTATTACTGACTCTGAGAGACGAAACTGATTTTTTCCCCTCCCTCATCCCTTTGCTCCTGGAACCATTCCTAAACAAAAGCCTTCCTGGTGGGTTATCTAGCATTTGTAGATCTTTCATCACTTTGTTGTCCTGCATGTAAGTTTGTACTAGAAGGTTTTACTGCTTGCTCTATGCTTTGCTACTGTAGTCCTGGAGCCCCCCAAATGTATCTTCTTCCAACATGGGATGTTCAATTCAGAGACACTAACTCAAATCAAGTGTAAACTCAAGTCCATCTCCCCATGCCATCACCATCGCAACTGTTTCTCTCTGACCCAGTCATCTCACGGCCTCAGGCGCGGGGGGTGGGACTGCTCAGGAGTGGAGTGAACCATCTCACTTCCTGACGGCCACTCTCGAGAGAAGATTAACCCTCACATGATTTCCATTTCAAAAGGCCGTTGTGCCTTGTCTGGAAGCCTTGGCTTGTTCCGGTGTTGGCAGAGGCTGCTGTTCCTGCCTCATGGCCCCAGCCTGTCCCAGGTTTAGATTCGCAACTCTCTAGACCGCCATGCTGAGATGTGTCCACTGCTCTCATCCCGTCGCTGGAGACTCCACTATCCACAACATCAGATACAGGACCTAATGGAATGACACGTGCTGCTGGATCAGCGTCTCCTGAAGGCACAAACAGGGCACCGTTAGAGGAGCAGCGGGGATGGGCGCCGGTCAGAAGGCCCTAGCCCCCAGCACCCTGTCCTGACGTCAACACAAAGCCCAGCTTACTCTGGACACCGCGACCACTGTGAACACGCCACCTTGACGCTCATAAATGGAGAGTCATAAATCGCAAAGACATGTAAGCCCTACAAGTAACTTTGGATGGGAAAGATATGGATGCATCGAATTTTCTTCTTTTATATATATAAATAAACAGAAGCGGAACTTCAATGACCCGGACACAACAGGCACAGGTTCTACCAGGGATCAGAGCTTGATTCCAGGACCTCTCCTGGGGCTGTGGATTCATGGCATATACTATGCCCGGGCCGTGTCCCCCAAACTAGTGAGCTGAAGCCTTTCAGTATAACCCCAGGATGAGACCTTACTTGGAAATAGGGTCCCTGTAGGTGTAAGTAGTTAAGGCCATACTGAAGCAGGGACGAGCTCCACGTTCCATCTTTATAAATGGGAAATGTGAGAGTGTCACACACATAGCCATGTGAAGATAAAGGCCGAACCAAGGCTGCCAAGGGCACACACATGCGCCGCACACGCACACACACCACATCAAAGTAAAGGCAGAACCAAAGCTGCCAAGTGAGAGAGGCCTGCAGATTCCTGTCAGCCCTTAGATGTGACCGTATCTGCTGACCTTGGGTATCCAGCTTCCAGAAACAGTGACACAGTTCTGTGTTTAAGTCACCCACTCTTTAGTATCTGGCTACAACAGCTTGAACATAGTTTGTTTCTCTCAGGGTGAGTGACGTCAGCAAGAAATGCTCGAAGAATAAAGTGCAAACACGGTAAACAGACTTTTCCCCGAGTTTTATGCAGCAGAGCTCAGAATTGCAGCACAGACAATGGGCTGGGAAGGGCTGAGCCTGGCTCTGAGGCACCCAGGTGACGTCAAGGACTTGGGAAGCACAGCACAAGTCGAGATGACACTGTCATGTGAACGTCACCAGTTCACCAACATTCCAAGTCTCAGACTTTCTAGCCCAGTGGGAGCAGTATGGCTCAGCCCAGGGACCGTCTCCCCAAGGGTGCTGCTGCCTCGAACTGCAAGAAAACACTTCCCAACTGTGGCGTGGCCCTTTCCAAGGACCAGAGCAGAAACTGATTAGGAAAATAAAAATTCACCAGAACTGTCCAACAGCTGTATCGAAACCCAGAGCTAGCATGAACTAATGATCAATCTACTAATCAGCTCCGTTTGTTTGGGGTGGTGCTCAGGGGTCCCCGGGGTCACTTGTGATTATGGCCAACTAGGCGGTTCCATGAGAAGGTCCACAGACCCCAAAGAGTCAGGGATTCCCCAAGCTACCCCAGTCAAGGTATGTCATAACCAGCTCTTAAATGACATTTTTCCTTATCTGCCATATGACATCGACAATATTTATGATTCATTAAAAACCAAAACACTAGTCAATAGTGAAATTAGCAAAGTATCAGATGTGAATCACAGAAGTTTGTTTTTCTGGGACTGAAGAGACAGTGCAAAGGGCTGAGCACACACTTTGCATCCACGAGTCTGTGGCTGGGTCCCTGAT